>CAMXCT020000595.1:14093-48502 GCA_947184155.2 Cladocopium goreaui | reverse complement strand
TATAGATAGATAATATAGATAATATAGATAGATAATATAGATAGATAATATAGATAGATAATATAGATAGATAATATAGATAGATAATATAGATAATATAGATAGATAATATAGATAGATAATATAGATAGATAATATAGATAGATAATATAGATAGATAATATAGATAGATAACATAGATAGATAATATAGATAATATAGATAGATAATATAGATAGATAATATAGATAGATAATATAGATAATATAGATAGATAATATAGATAGATAATATAGATAGATAGATAGATAGATAGATAGATAGATAGATAATATAGATAGATAATATAGATAGAGAGAGGGATAGATAGATAGATAGATAGACAGATAGATAGACAGATAGATAGATAGATCGATAGATCGATAGATAGATTGATAGATAGATAGATTGATAGATAGATTGATAGATAGATAGATAGATAGATAGACAGGTAGATAGATAGATAGATAGATGGACAGATAGACAGATAGATAGATAGATAGATAGGTACCTAGACAGATAGATAGACAGATAGACAGATAGATAGAGAGACAATTTTGAGCGATAGATTGATGGAGAGATAGAGGGATAGAAAGATAGATACATAGATAGATAGATAGATTTCTAGATAGATTGATAGATAGATTGATAGATAGATAGGTAGATAGAAAGACAGATAGACAGATAGACAGGTAGACAGTTAGACAGATAGGCAGATGAAAGAAAGAGAGAGAGAGAGAGACAGAGAGAGATAGATAGATAGATGGATAGATAGATGGCTAGACAGATAGACAGACAGACAGATAGATAGATAGATAGATAGATGGACAGATAGATCGATAGATAGGTAGATAGATACATAGATAGATATGTAGGTAGGTAGATAGTCAGAGAAAGTGAGAGAAAGAGAGGAGACATCAATCACCTTTCGATCCATCAGTGGCTTCGCTCTGCCATATCATTCCGGATTCACAACAACCAACCTTTCCTATAGGTTTCCTATTTTTGAAACTTCCGCCACCGCCTTGTGCGGTACTACTGGTATATAATTACGTATATGTCTTCGAGAAGGCCGATACAACTTGATGCTTACACCTACACTTCACCTGCATGTTAAAAGAAGTTGAACTGTCTTGTACACCTGCATCAGATGCGTCCAAATGTACACCTGCATGTCGCCTTTCTTTTTACAGTTGTAGGTGTGCTATACACCTGCATCTTTGCACTTTCATATATCGTCGATGTATCCGCACAAAATCTTTGAACCGGAAAATGTTGCTCACTTGCATCTACAGTTGCAACTACGCGTGAAATTGTAGTGTTGATGATGCTGTTGTTGCTTATGATGGTGATGTTTTGACCATGGATGTGAAGGGCCAGGTGTGTTGGTGGCGATGCGATGACGATGTGATGACGATGTGATAAGGACGACGATGTTCATGATGATGATGATGACGACGACGACGACGACGATGATGATGGCAGTGTATATATGTTCACAGCCACGGACAGGGCACAGGGAAGAAACATGTTTGTCGCACACTTCGCTGCCCACAGTCCGCCGCCGGCAAACAAATAGGGCAAACGACGCAATCCCATGCACCTTTGACTGTGCCCCAAGAAATGATGTCAGGATGAAGTGACGCTATGAAGAGGTGATGTTTGCATGAAGGACGTTGTGAAAAGTGGTGTTTAAGATGGAATGAGATCGTGACAAGTGATGTTATGATGTAGCGATGACGTGAAAGGTGATGAGAAGACGAAGAAAAGTGATGTTATGATGAAGCGATGTTGCGCAGAGCGTAAGATGAAGTAATGACGTGAAACGTGACGCGTACGAAACGAAAGAGTCGCTGCTCGGAAGTTTGGCAATTAAATTTCCTTCGATCCAACATGCCTCCTCAACCTAACATCTATCCAGCGCATGCATTAGGCATTCCCTAGTGGCCCTAGTGCATGATTTTGCGGACAGCCATTCTTTGGGTCATACACGTTCAGACTTGCATAAGCTTTTCCCGTTTCGCCCCAGTTCACACGACGTGTCTGTCCTGCATCAAGTGCTGAATAAACCGAAAGCTGTAATATAGAGGCACTTTGACCGTCATTGAATGTGGCAGAGTGGCGGGCCGGTTTGCAGCTGCGCCTTGTCACAAGCTTTCAGCAAGGCAGCTCGCAGATTCGCTGTTGCCTTGCAAGCGCTGCCTTGATCGAAACAGCTACTAGAAGGGAACAACTCACACGTGCATGAGAAATATTTGCGCGTGATGTAAATATATATATACATATATATATATATTCATATGTGTGGGTGCGTGTGCGGCGCATCACTAAATCTACCTGTGTTTTTATCTACTGTTGATACATGCTTCGAACATGACACCTTCAGATTCACATGCACATTCACAAACAAATATGTATACATATAGATCAATGGCTGCTAAAGACCATGTTGAATTAAACTTCAATGTTTTGGAAACTCATGTTGAAAACCTCTCAGTAGGTTTCTGGCTGGTGCATTCACATAATCGAATTTCGTAGGTACGCGTGTGCATGCAAAACATCACTTTGGTGATGTATCTGCGTATGTAAAAACAGAAAGTCAGTAATGTAAGTACGTACGTACGTACGTAAGTACGTACGTACGTAAGTACGTAAGTACGTAAGTACGTAAGTACGTAAGTACGTAAGTACGTAAGTACGTAAGTACGTAAGTACGTAAGTACGTACGTAAGTAAGCAAGTAAGCAAGTAAGTAAGCAAGCAAGCAAGCAAGTAAGTAGGTTAGTAGGTTAGTAGGTTAGTAGGTTAGTAGTAGGTTAGTAGTAGGTTAGTAGGTTGGTAGGTAAGTCGGTCAGTAGGTAAGTAGGTAAGTAGGTAAGTAGGTAAGGAAAGAAAAGTAAGTAAAGTAATTAAAGTAATTAAAAAAATAATTAAGGTAAAGTAATGTAATGTAAAGTAAAGGAAGTAAATAAGAAAGTAAGTAATAAATAAGTAAATAAATAAGTAAGTCAGGAAAAGTAGTAAAGTAGAGTAAAGTAAAGTGAGTAAGTAATAGAGTGAAGTAAAGTAAAAAAAAAGTAGTGTAAGAAAGTAGAAAAAAGGTAAAGTATAGTGAAGTAAAGTGGGAAAGGGGTAAAGTTAAGTAAAGTAAAGTAAAGAAAGGATTAGGTTACGGTAACGTAAAGCGAGGTAAAGTAAAGTGATGCAAACAAGGTGGGCCAGAGAACCCAAAAGCAAGACGGCACACAGCACGTCTTTTTTTGAAAATGTTGTGGTGTGGGCAGCTGTGCTCTGGACGAAATCGATGTAAGATCTTCACTGAAACATCGTGCGCACTGATGGTATCAGGGGCCACAACTCACCACAGCAAGCTGTGTCAGCTACGTCTACAATCTTCTAGTCGCTATTGCTGCTAATGTAACTAACTTTATCCCATCTTTCTAGTCGCTATTTATTTCTGGGTTCTCGTTTAGTTTGCTTCGCCGCAGAGGGAGCGAGGACGAAGCGTTACACGGACAGAAATAAAAACGAAAATATGAAGGTGACAGATGGTGGAGGATCATGAAAAATGAGACATGATGAAAGATGGGTAAAGACTTCTCTGTACAAAAGCTTCTTTGCATAAAAGCTTCTGTATGTAAAAGCTTCTGTGGGTAAAAACTTCTCTGTGTAAAGGTTTTTGGTGTAAAAGCTTCTGTGTATAAAAGCTTCCGTGTAAAACGTCCTCTGCGTGTAAAAGTTTCTGTTTGTGAAAGTTTCTTTGCGTACCAGCTTCTGTCTCTAAAAGCTCCTCTGTGTTAAGGTTTTGTTTGTGTAAAGCTTCTGTGTACAAAATTTCTCTGCATAAAAGACTTCTCTGTGTCAAAGCCTCTGAGTGTACAAGTTTCTCTGTGTAAAAGTTCCTCTGTGTAAAAGCTCCTCTGTGAAAAAGCTGCTCTGTGTAAAAGGCTTCTCTGTGTAAAAGCCTCTGTGTGTGTACAGGCTTCTCTGTGTCAAGACTTCTTTGTGTAAAGATTTCTCTGCATAAGAACTACTCTGTGTAAACGCTACTGTGTGTAAAAGCTTTCCTGTGTAAACGCCTCCGTGTGTAAAGACTCCTCTGTGTAAACCCGTCTGTGTGTCAAAGCTCCTTTGTGAAAAGGTTTTTTTGTGTAAAAGCTTCTGTGTGCAAAAGCTTCTGTGTGTAAAAGTTTCTGTGTGTGAAAGCTTCTGTGTGTAAAGGTTTCTGTGTGTAAAAGCTTCTGTGTGTGTTAAAAAAACCTTCTGTAAAAGCTTCTTCTGTGTAAAAAAAGCTCCCCTGTGTGTACAAGCTTCGCTGCGTAAAAGCATGTAAAAAGCTGCTCTATGTAAAAGTTCTGTGCGCCGTAAAGCTGTCTGTTTGTAAAACCTCCTGTGTGTGAACGGGTCTGTGTGTACAAGATTCTGAGTGCAAAAGCTCCTCTGTGTAAAGACTTCTCTGTGTAAACGCGTCTGTGCGTAAAGGCTCCTCTGTGTAAAGATTTCTCTATGTAAACGCGTCTGTGCCTGAAAGCCTCTCTGCGTAATCGAAAAAGGCTTCGCTGTGTAAAAGCTACTGTGTGCAAAAGGTTCTGTGCGTAAAAGGCTTCTGTGTGCAAAAGCTCCTCTGTGTAAAGGCTTCTTTGTGCAAACCCGTCTGTGCGTATCCTGTGTGTAAGACTTCTCGGTGAAATAAGTTTCTCTGTGTAAAAGCTTCTGTGTGTAAAAGCTTTCCTGTGTAAAAGCTTCCTTGTGCAAAAGCTCCTGTGTGTAAAAACTTCTCTGTGTAAAGGCGTTTTTGTGAAAACGCTTCTGTGTGTAAAAGCTGCTCTGTGTAAAAGTTTCAGTGCGCCGTAAATGCTTCTGTGTGTAAAACTTCCTGTGTGTAAACGCGTCTGTGTGTAAAAGCTTCTGTGTGTAAGTCTCCTTCTTGTAACTCTGTGTAAAGACTTCTCTGTGTAAAAGCTGCTCTGCGTAAAAGCTTCTGTGTGTGGAGGCTTCTGTGTGTAAACACATCCGTGTGTAAACACTCCTGTGTAAACGCGACTGTGTGTAAAAGCTTCTGTGTAAACGTTTTTTTGCGTAAAAACTTCTGTGTGTAAGAGCCTTTCTGTGTAAAGGCTTTCCCGTGTAAAAGCTTCTGTGTTTAAAAGCTTCCGTGTGTAAAGCCCCTCTGTGTGTAAACGTTTCTGTGAAAAAGCTGCTCTGTGTAAAAGGTTCTTTGTGTAAAAGCGTCTGTGTGTAAAAGCTCCTCTGTGTGTAGAAGCTTCTCTGTGTAAAAGCTCCTCTGTGTAAAGACTTCTCTGTGTCAAAGCCTCTGCGTGCACAAGCTTTTCCGTAGCTTCTCTGTGTAAACACCTCTGTGTGTGCAAGCTTCTCTGTGTCAAGACTACTCTGTATAAAGACTTCTCTGTGTAAAAGCTTCTGTGTGTAAAACCTTTCCTGTGTAAAAGTTTCTCTGTGTAACAGATTCTGTTTGTAGAGCCCTCCCTGTGTACCCGTGCCAACAGCTCCGCATTTTCAGTGCCGCTCCCTCCCAGCAGAGCTCTTCCCAAGCTATTTCCCCAAGCTATTTCCCCACCTGTCCGTTCACGCTGATGCATATCCTATGCTTGGGTTATCGTTTAGTTTGCTTCGCTGCAAAGGGAGCGCAAACCAAGCATCGACGGACAGAAAGCCGAGCAAAATGAAAACTCCTCCAGCAAAGAGCTTTTTCCCATGCATGTCCGGCATGTCCCTTTGCCTAGCCTTTAGACACCGTTTGACAAGTCTTTGGCACCGGTTTTTCGGGACAATCGCGTTGATGGAATTTGTCCTGAAAAATCCGTGCCAACAGCTCTGCTCCTTTAGTCTCGCTCCCTGCCAACGAAGCAATGCATGTCCCATGGCCCAAGGTTTGCAAACTTTGGCAGCTCTTGGGTGCACAGTTTTTCGGAACAATCGTATTGATGAAATTTGTCCTGAAAAACCCCTGCCAACAGCAGTGCATTTTGAGTGTTGCCCCCTGCCAACGAAGCTGTGCATGTCCCATCGTCCAACATGTGCAAACCACTTGAAAAGTCTTGGGTGCACAGTTTTTCGGGACAATCGTATTGATGGAATTTGTCCTGAAAATCTGTGCCAACAGCTCTGCTTCTCAGTACGTCGCTTCCTCCCAACGGAGCTCTCCCCCGGGCCCCAGCTATTTCCCAAGGCTTCCCTTCCGTCCACCGTGTCGTCACTCCCGTATCGCTCCTTCCCACCGGAGCTCTCCCCAAGCTATTTCCCACGGTTTCCCTTCCGTCCACCGTGTCATCACTCCCGTATCGCTCCTTCCCACCGGAGCTCTCCCCATGCTATTTCCCACGGTGTCCCTTCCGTCCACCCTGTCGTCACTCCCGTATCGCTCCTTCCCACCGGAGCTCTCCCCAAGCTATTTCCAACGGTTTCCCTTCCGTCCACCGTGTCGCCACTCCCGTATCGCTCCTTCCCACCGCAGCTTTCCCCAAGCTATTTCTCACAGTTTCCCCACCATCCACCCTCTCGTCACTCCCGCATCGCTCCTTCCCACCGGAGCTCTCCCCACATGCTATGTCCCACGCGCTCCCCCCCGTCCACCATCTCGTCGCTTCCATATTGCTCCTTCCCACCGGAGCTCTCCCCAAGCTATTTCCCACGGCTTTCCCCCCCGTCCACCATCTCGTCGCTTCCGTATCGCTCCTTCCACACGGAGCTCTCCCCAAGCTATTTCCCACGGCTTCTCCTCCGTGCACCCTATTGTCGCTTCCGTCTCGCTCCTTCCCCACGGAGCTCTCCCCAAATCTACCCAAGCTATTTCCCACAATTTCCCCTCCATCCACACTATCGTCGCTTCCGTATCGCTCCTTCCCAACGGAGCTCTCCCCAAGCTATTTCCCATCATTTCCCTTCCGTCCACCCTGTCGTCAGTTCCGTATCGCTCCTTCCCACCGGAACTTTCTCCCCGTGCTATTTTTATTTCCCACGCTTTCCTCTCCGTCCACCGTGTCATCACTCCCGTATCGCTCCTTCCCACTGGAGCTCTCCCCCAGCTATTTCCCAAGGCTTCCGTTCCGTCCACCGTGTCGTCACTCCCGTATCGCTCCTTCCCACCGGAACTCTTCCCAAGCTATTTCCCACGGTTTCAATCCCTTCCGTCCACCCTGTCGTCACTCCCGTATCGCTCCTTCCCACCGGAGCTCTCCCCAAGCTATTTCTCACAGTTTCCCCACCGTCCACCCTCTCGTCACTCCCGCATCGCTCCTTCCCACCGGAGCTTTCACCCCATGCTATTTCCCACGGTTTCCCGGTTTCCCTTCCGTCCACCCTGTCGTCACTCCCGTATCGCTCCTTCCCACCGGAGCTCTCCCCAAGCTATTTCCCACGGTGTCCCTTCCGTCCACCCTGTCATCACTCCCGTATCGCTCCTTCCCACCGGAGCTCTCCCCAAGCTATTTCCCACGGTTTCCCTTCCGTCCACCCTGCCGTCACTCCCGTATCGCGCCTTCCCACCGGAGCTCTCCCCAAGCTATTTTCCACGGCTTCCCTTCCCGTATCGCTCCTTCCCACCGGAGCTCTCCCCAAGCTAACGGTTTCCCTTCCGTCCACCCTCTCGTCACTCCCGCATCGCTCCTTCCCACCGGAGCTCTCCCCACATGCTATTTCCCACGGGCTCCCCCCCGTCCACTCTCTCGTCGCTTCCATATTGCTCCTTCCCACCGGAGCTCTCCCCAAGCTATTTCCCACGGTTCCCCCCCGTCCACCATCTCGTCGCTTCCGTATCGCTCCCTCGCGGCAAATGTGACTAAACGAGAACCCAAGCATCGGAGATGCTTTTGGGAAAAAGAAAACGTAAAGTAAGGTTAAAGAAAGAAAAGTGAGGTAAATTAAACTAGACGACGGTTGGCCCGAGAGCGAAAAACGCGTTTTTCAAGCAGCTCTGAGTATGGTAGTCGTAAAAAATAGTCGGTGAATGGTTGATCAAGTTTATATGAGTTATGGAGGGATAGGTTGTGAAAAGTAAGATTGATTAAGAAGAGGATACATGTGATAACCTATGCACATGCACTGTGCTGCTTGGTAAAGGGCATCGTATGACACATGACGTGCAACCACAGAGAGACACAGATAGAGAGAGAGAGAGGGAGAGGGAGAGAGACGGAGAGATAGAAAGAGGGGGAGACGAGAGAGAGGGAGAGGGAGAGCAGGGTCTTCTGTTGTTAGTATTGAGACACTATATTACAAGACAATACATTAAAGGTGAATTTTTGCACAGAAGCCGTTACACACAGACGCATTTCCACACAGACACGTTTACACGCAAACACTTTAACACACAGACGCTTTTATACACAGACATGTTCACACACATACGCTTTTACATGCAGATGCTTTTTACACAAGCACACACACTTTCACACACAAACGCTTTCACACACAGACGCTTTTGCACACAGATGCTTTTCCACACAGAAGCTTTTACACACAGACGCTTTTACACACAGACCCTTTTACACACAGACGCTTTTACACACAAACACTTTTACACACATACGCTTTTACACACGGACGCTTTTACACGCAAACACTTTTACATACAGACGCTTTTACACACAGACGCTTTTACACTCAGACATTTTTACACACAGGCACCTTTACACACAGGGACTTGTACATGCAGACACTTTCACACACAAATGCTTTTACACGCAGATGCTTTTTACACACGCACACACGCTTTCACACACAAACGCTTTTACACACAGACGCTTTTACACACAGACGCTTTTACACACGGACGGACACTTCAAGACAAAGACGCTTTTACACACAGACACTTCAAGACAAAGACGCTTATACACACAGATGCTTTTACACACAGACACTTTTACACACAGAGGCTTTTACACACAGAGGCTTTTACATACACACAGACACTTCAAGACAAAGACGCTTATACACACAGATGCTTTTACACACAGACACTTTTACACACAGAGGCTTTTACACACAGAGGCTTTTACATACACACAGACACTTCAAGACAAAGACGCTTATACACACAGATGCTTTTACACACAGACACTTTTACACACAGAGGCTTTTACACACAGAGGCTTTTACACACAGACACTTTTACACAAAGCCTTTACACACAAACGCTTTTACACACAAACGCTTTTACACACAGACGCTTTTACACAGAAAAGCTTTTACACACAGACACTGTGACCAGACGCTTTTACACACGGACACTTCAAGACAAAGACACTTTTACACACAGACGCTTATACACACAGATGCTTTTACACGCAGACACTTTTACACACAGAGGCTTTTACACACAGAGGCTTTTACATACAGACACTTTTACACAGACGAAAGCGTTGCGATTGGCACTTTAAAATTGCAATTTTTCCTCAGTTTTTCAAATCCAACATCCATTTCGCACGAAAGGGTTGCGATTGACTAAGTAAAGTCGCAATTTTTCCCGAGAGCGCCTGCGAAGGGTTCTTCGTAAAAAAGCAGCCGTTATACTACATCTTCACACCTTCACATCTGCTGATCTACATCTTCACACCTTCACACCTGCAGATCTAGATCTTCACAACTTCACACCTGCAGATCTAGATCTTCACACCTTCACACCTGCAGATCTAGATCTTCACACCTTGACACCTGCAGATCTAGATCTTCACACCCTCACATCTGGACATCTAGATCTTCATACCTTCACACCTGCAGATCTAGATCTTCACCCTCACACCTGCAGATCTAGATCTTCACACCCTCACATCTGCAGATCTAGATCTTCACACCTTCACATCTGCAGATCTAGATCTTCACACCCTCACACCTGCAGATCTAGATCTTCACACCCTCACACCTGCAGATCTAGATCTTCCCACCCTCACATCTGCAGATCTACATCATCACATCCTCACATCTGCAGATCTACATCTTCACACCCTCACATCTGCAGATCTACATCATCACACCCGCACACCTGCAGATCTAGATCTTCACACCCTCACACCTGCAGATCTAGATCTTCACACCTTCACATCTGCAGATCTCTTCTCGCTCTTCTTCTATTCTCTCTTAAGGCGGGGGCGGTGCTGCCGGAGCGCCACGAAACGCAACCCTTTCGCACGAAATGGACGTTGGACGTCCAAAACCTAGGTAAAATTGCGATTTTGAAGCGTCGCCGGCAACCCTTTCGCACGAAATGGACGTTGGACGCCAAAAACTGAGGAAAAATTGCAACTTTTATTGGTCGCGCGCAACCCTTTCGCACGAAATGGACGTTGGACGTCAAAAACTGAGGAAAAATTGCGACTTTACTTTGTCAATCGCAACCCTTTCGCACGAAATGGACGTTGGACGTCAAAAACTGAGGAAAAATTGCGACTTTGAGGTGTCAATCGCAACCCTTTCGCACGAAATGGACGTTGGACGTCAAAAACTGAGGAAAAATTGCGACTTTGAGTTGTCAATCGCAACCCTTACGCACGAAATGGACGTTGGACGTCAAAAACTGAGGAAAAATTGCGACTTTACTTTGTCAATCGCAACCCTTACGCACGAAAGGGACGTTGGACGTCAAAAACTGAGGAAAAATTGCGACTTTACTTTGTTATTCGCAGCCCTTATGCACGAAATGGACGTTGGACGTTAAAAACTGAGGTAAAATTGCCATGGACGCTTTCGTTTGTGTAAAAGTGCCTGTGTGTAAAAGCGTCTGTGTGTAAAAGCGTCTGTGTGTAAAAGCGTTTGTGTGTGTGAAAGTGTGTGTGCGTGTGTAAAAAGCGTCTGCGTGTAAAAGCGTCTGTGTGTAAAAGCGTCTGTGTGTAAAAGCGTCTGTGTGTAAAAGCGTTTGTGTGTGAAAGCGTGTGTGCGTGTGTCAAACTCATGAGTGGCATTCTCAGTTTGGAACGCAGCGAACAAATCCTTTGCAGTGGATTGTGCAACTCTGCAGCGACAAGCATAGTTTACCTCTTTACCTCTTTCTTTGGCTCAGATGTGAACGTAGAGACAAGATGCATTGTGTACAGAGTGAACATCCATATTCTTATATGTACGCTGAATGTTCGTGAAACAAGTGATGATTGGCAAACAGGTATCTTGAACATTTCTTGGACTTCTCGAGGTTTCTGTGGGGGCTGTCCGTGAGATCTCGAGAATTGCATTGTGACAATGTCAGTGTTTGTTTACGATGCAGTGGATCTATGTAAGTATAGCACGAAAAAAATATATGTAATGTTTTCATTGAAATGCATGAGCAGTGGACAAAAAATACTATGCGGGCCGATCCTGACCTGCCGCCATTTTTAAGTCGGGACCTTATATGCAAATGAATAACATGTGGTTTGATGATTTGATGTGTTCATTGTAAGCTTCACTGTTGACACGTTCAGCCTTCAGTTTGCAGGACTCTGCGACAGTGGTTCTTTGCCATGTCAAACTCATGAGTGGCATTCTCAGTTTGGAACGCAGCGAACAAATCCTTTGCAGTGGATTGTGCAACTCTGCAGCGACAAGCATAGTTTACCTCTTTACCTCTTTCCTTGGCTCAGATGTGAACGTAGAGACAAGATGCATTGTGTACAGAGTGAACATCCATATTCTTATATGTACGCTGAATGTTCGTGAAACAAGTGACGATTGGCAAACAGGTATCTTGAACATTTCTTGGACTTCTCGAGGTTTCTGTGGGGGCTGTCCGTGAGATCTCGAGAATTGCATTGTGACAATGTCAGTGTTTGTTTACGATGCAGTGGATCTATGTAAGTATAGCACGAAAAAAATATATGTAATGTTTTCATTGAAATGCATGAGCAGTGGACAAAAAATACTATGCGGGCCGATCC
This sequence comes from Cladocopium goreaui, assembly GCA_947184155.2. NCBI lineage: Eukaryota > Dinophyceae > Suessiales > Symbiodiniaceae > Cladocopium > Cladocopium goreaui. Next base: position 36,621 of record CAMXCT020000595.1, on the reverse strand, counting down.
TGACCTGCCGCCATTTTTAAGTCGGGACCTTATATGCAACTGAATAACATGTGGTTTGATGATTTGATGTGTTCATTGTAAGCTTCACTGTTGACACGTTCAGCCTTCAGTTTGCAGGACTCTGCGACAGTGGTTCTTTGCCATGTCAAACTCATGAGTGGCATTCTCAGTTTGGAACGCAGCGAACAAATCCTGAGCAGTGGATTGTGCAACTCTGCAGCGACAAGCATAGTTTACCTCTTTACCTCTTTCCTTGGCTCAGATGTGAACGTAGAGACAAGATGCATTGTGTACAGAGTGAACATCCATATTCTTATATGTACGCTGAATGTTCGTGAAACAAGTGACGATTGGCAAACAGGTATCTTGAACATTTCTTGGACTTCTCGAGGTTTCTGTGGGGGCTGTCCGTGAGATCTCGAGAATTGCATTGTGACAATGTCAGTGTTTGTTTACGATGCAGTGGATCTATGTAAGTATAGCACGAAAAAAATATATGTAATGTTTTCATTGAAATGCATGAGCAGTGGACAAAAAATACTACGGGAATCATTGTACCGTACAATTTTGTGGTCGCTGTTTCATTTGCTGAAGGGAATGTCTGTGCGAATGGAGCATGCGACCGCGTCATCCTCGTCGTCCGATGGCGTGGAAATTCGGTTGCAGGAGCTGCGTAGCAGTGCTGTGACCAGGGGTCGTGCATGGCTCCAGGATGCCCTGGCAAACATTTCTGTCATGGAGCTTCGCAAAATGGCACATGCTCGGAATGTTGGCCGTGGACCGGACAACAAGTGGCTTGCGGTTGGAGAGCTGCGCGCTCGATTGCTGGATGTCTTGGCACCACGCATGCAGGTCCGGTGGGGCAGAATAGGATTGTGACGAAAGTTGCGTGTTTGTCACATGGTGCAATGTTGTAGGATGATTGTTGTTTTGTGGTGGCAGTGTGTCGGATGCTGCAGGTGGAAGAGGCATCGGCTGCCGAATTGGAAGAACTTCGCCTTGGAGCTGTTTCAGAGGGCAAGGAGTGGCTCAGTCGTGCTTTGTCGGAAATGTCGGCTCGTCAGCTTCGAGTTCTGGCTGCTGCGGGTGGTGTGGAGACACGATCCGGCAAGGCGTGGCTGCCTGTAGCAGATCTGCGCACCTCGTTGATGAAAGTCTTGGAACCTTCCACGGAGGTTGGGTTCAACCAAAAAATGTGTTGTGACATGAGTTGTTTTTGTGACCGAATTTGAATGTTTGTCACATGGTGCGATGTTGTAGGATGATGGTGGTTTTGTGGTGGCAGTGTGTCGGATGCCGTAGGTGGAAGAGGCATCGGCTGCCGAATTGGAAGAACTTCGCCTTGGAGCTGTTTCACAGGGCAAGGAGTGGCTCAGTCGTTCTTTGTCGGAAATGTCAGCTCGTCAGCTTCGAGTTCTGGCTGCTGCGGGTGGTGTGGAGACACGATCCGGCAAGGCGTGGCTGCCTGTAGCAGAACTGCGCAACTCGTTGATGAAAGTCTTGGAACCCTCCACGGAGGTTGGGTTCAACCAAAAAATGTGTTGTGACATGAGTTGTTTTTGTGACCGAATTTGAATGTTTGTCACATGGTGCGATGTTGTAGGATGATGGTGGTTTTGTGGTGGCAGTGTGTCGGATGCCGCAGGTGGAAGAGGCATCGGCTGCCAAATTGGAAGAACTTCGCCTTGGAGCTGTTTCACAGGGCAAGGAGTGGCTGAGTCGTTCTTTGTCGGAAATGTCAGCTCGTCAGCTTCGAGTTCTGGCTGCTGCGGGTGGTGCGAAGACAAAGTCCATGCTGGCAGTGACCAGGGGCGAATCCATGCACGTGCTCTTTCATTGCTTTGGAGGCATCAATCGAAGCGCTGGGGCTTTATGTGCTTGGCTCGTCGTGGGTTACAACTACCCTGCAGAGGATGCCGTCCAGTTGCTGCTTAAGAAAAGACCTTCCTTGCGCCCTTGGCACAATCGCCCCTATGTCTTGGAGGCTTTGTGGCAGCTGGAAGGTTTGCGGGCCGAGTGGCACATGGAACTGAGCGCGGCGTGCACAAATTGATTTGCACCACTGTTCGCCTGGAGAAACTGTTCGTGGCGAACGTGGTAGATCAGTAGCCAACTGTTGTTTGTCTGTAAAAATTGTTCGATCCTGTAGGGACATCGAAGAAATGGAGTGCAACAGGTGTTATCTATGCCATCATGCTATCGAACTTGTTTTTGTGGAATCATTCACTGCGTACACAAACGAATTTGCACCACTGTTCGCCTGAGGAAACTGTTCGTGGCGAACGTGTTACATGAGTAGCCAAGTGTTGCTTCTCTGTAAATATTGTTCGATCCTGTAGGGACATCGGAGAAATGCAGTGAAACAGGGTGTCGTCCAGGCCATCATGATATCGAACTTGTTTTGGGCCCGGAATCATTCACTGCGTTCACTTGTTGTTTTTTGGATACCAATTTTTAAACATTTCCAATCCAAAGCTGTGTTTGCGCACCTTTGTTTGGAAGTGAGGTCATACACGGCATCATGGTACCGGGCTTATTTGCTATGTCAAACTCCGGAGTCGTGTTTTCAGTTTCGAATTGAAAGAGCAGATGCTTCGCATTGGATTGTGTGTTATACATTTTTTTGCCTCAGATGTAAACGCATGGACCAGATGCTACATCTGCAGCATCATGGTACCGACCTTTGCTTGGAAGCAGCTTGTGGGAGCTGGAAGGCTTGCATACCGGGTGGCACTGAGTGCAACTGGCGCAAATTAATCTGTAGCACTGTTCGTCTGGAGAGACTGTTCGTGACGAACATGCAAAACCAGCATGTTCGTCTGGAGAGACTGTTCGTGACGAACATGCAAAACCAGTAGCCAACTGTTGTTTGTCTGTAAAGTTTTTTTTTCCATCCTGTAGGGACATCGGAGAAATGCAGTGAAACAGGTGTTATCCTTGCCATCATGATATCGAACTTGCTATCATTCACAGCATTCTTGCACGGAGTTCTAGTTTCTTACGGAGCCTTTGTTTGTGTACTTTTGCATTTTGTAGCATTTCCATTGCGACTATGTTTGCCCACCTTTGTTTGCAACTAAGGTCATCCACGGCATCATGGTGCCGAGCTTCTTTTGTATCTCAAAGGTCTTTGTGTGGAAATGCGTCTGACCTCTCTCTCTCTTTATCTCTTCCCCCTCTTTCTCTCTGTGGTTCCACGACACATGTCATCTGATGCCCTTTACCCAATAATCTCTTCTTGATCAATTTTACTTTTTTACATCATGTCTTTCCATAGCTCATTTAAAATTCACCAATAAAATTCACCAACTATTCACCGACTATCTTTTACGACTACCATACTCAGAGCTGCATGCTTGAAACACATCTTTTTCGCTCTCGGGCCAACCGTCGTCTAGTTCCTCAGTTTTTGACGTCCAACGTCCATTTCGTGCGAAAGGGTTGCGATGGACACCTCAAAGTCGCAATTTTTCCTCAGTTTTTGACGTCCAACGTCCATTTTGTGCGAAAAGGTTGCGATGGACACCTCAAAGTCGCAATTTTTCCTCAGTTTTTGACGTCCAACGTCCATTTCGTGCGAAAGGGTTGCGCGCGACACCTCAAAGTCGCAATTTTACCTAGGTTTTTGACGTCCAACGTCCATTTCGTGCGAAAGGGTTGCGATGGACACCTCAAAGTCGCAATTTTTCCTCAGTTTTTGACGCCCAACGTCCATTTCGTGCAAAAGGGTTGCGCGCGACACCTCAAAGTCGCAATTTTTCCTCAGTTTTTGACGTCCAACGTCCATTTCGTGCGAAAGGGTTGCGCGGGACGCATCAAAGTCGCAATTTTTCCTCAGTTTTTGACGTCCAACGTCCATTTCGTGCGAAAGGGTTGCGCGGGACGCTTCAAAATCGCAATTTTACCTAGGTTTTGGACGTCCAACGTCCATTTCGTGCGAAAGGGTTGCGTTTCGTGGCACTCCGGCGGCACCGCCCCCGCCTTAAGAGAGAATAGAAGAAGAGCGAGAGGAGATCTGCAGATGTGAAGGTGTGAAGATCTAGATCTGCAGGTGTGAGGGTGTGAAGATCTAGATCTGCAGGTGTGAGGGTGTGAAGATCTAGATCTGCAGATGTGAAGGTGTGAAGATCTAGATCTGCAGGTGTGAGGGTGTGAAGATGTAGATCTGCAGGTGTGAAGGTGTGAAGATCTAGATCTGCAGATGTGAGGGTGTGAAGATCTCTAGATCTGCAGATGTGAAGGTGTGAAGATGTAGATCTGCAGATGTGAAGGTGTGAAGATGTAGATCTGCAGATGTGAGGGTGTGAAGATCTAGATCTTCACACCTGCAGATCTAGATCTTCAGATGTGAAGGTGTGAAGATCTAGATCTGCAGGTGTGAGGGTGTGAAGATCTAGATCTGCAGATGTGAAGGTGTGAAGATCTCTAGATCTGCAGATGTGAAGGTGTGAAGATCTAGATCTGCAGGTGTGAGGGTGTGAAGATGTAGATCTGCAGGTGTGAAGGTGTGAAGATGTAGATCAGCAGATGTGAGGGTGTGAAGATCTAGATCAGCAGATGTGAAGGTGTGAAGATGTAGTATAACGGCTGCTTTTTACGAAGAACCCTTCGCAGGCGCTCTCGGGAAAAAAGTAAGGTAAAGTAAAGTAAGGAAAAGTACGGCAAGGAAAAGTAAGGAAAGGTAAAGTAAGGTAGAGTAAAGTAAGGTGAGGCAAAAAATGTAAGGTTGAGTAAGGTAAGGTAAAGTAAGGTGAAGGAAGGTAAGGTAAAATAAGGTAAGGTAAAGTAAGGCAAGTAAGGTAAGCAAGGCAAGGTAAGGTAAGGTAAGGAAAGCTAGGTAAACTAGGTGAGGTAAGTAAGGTAGGTAAGGTAAGTAAGGTAGGTAAGGTAGGTAAGGTAGGTAAGGTAGGAAAGGTAGGCAAGGTAGGTAAGCAAGTATGCAAGTACGCAAGTAAGCAAGTAAGCAAGTAAGCAAGTAAGCAAGTAAGCAAGTAAGCAAGTAAGTAAGTAAGTAGGTAAGTAGGTAAGTAGGCAAGTAAGTAAGAAAGTAAGTGAGAAAGTAAGGAGGGAAGTGAGTAAGTGAGAAAGTGAGAAAGTGAGAAAGTGAGTAAGTGAGTAAAAATTAAGTGAGTAAGTAAGTGAGTGAGTGAGTGAGTGAGTGAGTGAGTGAGTGAGTAGGTGAGTGGGTGAGTGAATCAATGAATGAGTGATAGAGTGAGCGAGCGAGTGAGTGGGTAAGTAAATAAGTGAGTAAGTGAGTAAGTGCGTACGTGAGTACGGGAGTAAGAAAGTAAGTCAGTAAGTAAGTAAGTAGGTAGGTAAGTAAGTAAGTAAGAAAGAAAGTAAGTAAGAAAGTAAGTAAGTAAATAAGTAAGTAAGTCTGTCAGTCAGTAAGTAAGCACGTACGTGGGTACGTACGCAAGCAAGTAAGTCACTCAGTCAGTCAGTAAGTAGGTAGGTAGGTAAGTATGAAAGAAGTATGTACGTGCGTACGTACGTAATTAAGTAAGTCGGTCAATCAGTAAGGAAGTAGGTAGGTAGGTAGGTAGGTAAGTAAGTAAGTAAGAAAGTAAGCAAGTAAGTAAGTCAGTCAGTAAGTAAGTCAGTCAGTCAGTCAGTAAGTAAGTAAGTAAGCCTACTGTATGGCATTGTATTGTGAACTCTTTGCGCCTACCTACCTGGAAGACAGCAGCTGTATAATGCTTCTAACTGTTGCTTCATTCACCTAATGAGCCCTTGATTTATCGCTTTACAAGGAACACATCGTGTCCTGGTCGTGTGCCTCGTGTCTGTGCTGTATATAACCACCCTCCACACGGCATTTTTCTTGGCATCTTGTGTTCGCTGGCGATCCTCGTATGAGAGCTCCTCATCATCTCGTTGAAAACACGTAGGGTCCAACTTGAGCCGATGGTGCAACCTACGCGGCATGCACGGCCCCACAGCTGGTGGAAAGAAGCTGTGACAGCCCTCAACAAAGCCCCATGCATTCTTCAGACTTTCAACCAACTGCTACTGTTTTCTCGCAGCAGTATATATCAAATTATATAAATATATAACTCTTCCCGACGGCCTGAACAAATCCACTCCTCGCCCTTCGCCTCTCACACGCGTGTCTAATGCTATTTCGCCATGCCGTCAAGTCTCATATCATGTGACATCACGCTGCAGCCAAAGAAAGCAAGGCCTGGACACACATTGCCTGAGTTCACTCTGATCTGCAAGTGCAAGGTGCTGTATTGTGGTCGAACCTGGCAAATCAGACTGCGTGCCCTTGCCCCAACACTTCTGCGCAAGCCCCTTGCAATCATTCACAAATCTCAGAAACTGGCTGGATAGTGAAAACCAGCTGAAACATGGGCACTTGGAAGGGACTCACCGAACCTGCCGTCGCTCAACTCATTCATAGGCATGGTTCCGCCACGTGTTCAATTCACAAGGTCGCATCCAGTAAGCCAGCCACATGCGTTCCAAGTACTTTCTGATCCCAGCAGTGAGGGCATCGAGCAACCTGCGGGGGCGTGCTGCAACAAAAGCGCTCTTGGCCAAGGACACGCAAATTTTGATGACAAAAGGACCGCTCTTGCAGCACTGTGTGTGCACGTCAATCTGAGAACGAAAAATACTTGCAGACCAGCGCAGCATGATTTTGGGAGACTCCGCGTCTGAAATTTCTACACCTGCTATTTCTGCAGCCTAAGAGCCAAAACAACAGGTTGACGATTTTCATTTGCTTGCGATTTCTTGCGCTTTACGTTGCCTCGCAGTCGCGTCGGATTTCTGATGGAGCAATATACATGAGCTGCCGCCTAAGGTCTTCTTGATATCTACTGACATGGTCTTTGTAGGTATCAGGGGGTCCATTTCCCGATGTACCATGTCGTGCCCCTATGTTTCGACCACTGATGTTTTCTGTTGCGGCTCTTTTCACTAACCCCGGCAACAGGCACGACCCCTTGTGATGCTTTTTGGTTGTTGGCAAGGTGAACTTCAGACGTCTATGATTGGATCGACCTGGGCTGCCCTTTGTGGAGGCACCTGCAACCTTTGTTTGTTGGCAGGCTGTTGCTTTCCTCCTTGTTTTCACTAACCCCATTGCTCTGTAAGTTACCTCCCTCCTGGGCGGGCGCCCTGCGAATTCCTATAGGGACGACCGTGCTCAAAAAAGTCACCACAATCATGGGAGCGTCTACAGTGTACAGCGCTAATTATTTCTGTGAACTTGCAAAGGGCAAGCCAACATGCGCAAGATCAATGCCCAGCAATCTCAGGACGCAATACAAAGCAAACATAAAATTATTGAAAAGATTGTCTCGGGGCAAGCTGAGCTAAGCAAAAAGAAGAAAAAAAAAGAGCAGAAGGAAAACGAAGGGTCGAGGCATAAGGCATTCTAAGGTCTTGAGGAAATTGGCCTGTGATTCCAATTTTTGGTTGGCTGGTTGATACTTCAGGCTGGGTTGCTCTTGTTGTTCAATTTTGAGCTGCTGAGCAACTGCTTGCTTTCTTGCTTGCTTGCTTGCTTGCTTGCTTGCTGCCTGGCTTCCTCAGTGGACTGGACAAGAATGTAAATTAATGTTTGCATTTTCCAAACTTGGCTGATATGATGACGCCAAAACTCCGGACTGGTTACTTGATTGCCCGGTCAGCCAACGGGCTGGCCATAATTTGCGAACCCTTTCCTCGCACCTTCTTCTTGACAAGAATAGCGCTGGGTGCGCGTACATCTACAGTATCTATCCCATTCCTCTCGAAATACAGTACGTAAGTTGCCTTGCACTATTTAAAGGCGTCCTCAGTTTGATTGCGTGAAACGCTTCTGGGAAGGAATGACAAAGAAGGACAAGCAACTTCGAGCCCGGCAAGCATACAGCGGCCTGACGTGAGCCACGCCACACAAGTCCCGGTAGGTATGCAAATACCCAGGCTGCCTCCACAGTGAGCCACGAGTGAAAGCAGTCAACGGGAATACATAAGGATCTAGATACAGTGTCCAACTGTGCCCCTGGCTTCTGAACTTGGGAATATCCAAAATCGCCAGGTGCACCGACCTGATCATGCCCACAGAAGCCCTAGTGTGGTGGAACAGAATCCCATCCTACGCCCTGGTACTCTTCATCATGCTGTGGAGCGCCGAGACTGATAATTGACTGAGAGGCAAGCTCCGGACTCCAAGTCGCCTCGCCAGAAACTTTGCAAACATTCAACAACATGTCCCTTAATCGCTTCGCACCATACTGATTCAACCCACCCCGAATTCGATGATGGCTCCGTTGAGGCAACAGAGCGGAAGTAGCAAAAGACAAAACAGCCGCCTCGTTCTCATTATGGGCAACTTGCTTTTGCGCAAGGAACCCAGCGTCCAGGCACTACTGTAAATTCGGAAGCAACACCCACGCTACGTCATCCGAAGACTGGCTGTTGGTGCGCTTCTTCAAAGACTGTTTTTTTCCACGCGAGTAGAACAATGTGAACAAAGCACCAGACCCAGGCCCCCAAATCAGGATGCATATGTGCATGCATTTACAAGTGCCATGTGCGAATACACATGATATTAGGTTTTTAATTGTTTTTACACATATTTGGATTTACGTCACGTATGCAAGGGGGCCCACATGCTTTCACTGGTCGATTTTGACAAGATACAGCTATGCACGTGTTTACAAATATACATCCTTCATGCGCCATGTGCCGCCGCAGCTAAACAGACCTGTGGCCGAGCCTCGTCTACGCGGCTAAATTTCTACAAGTGTGTCTGTCATCCCGGAGCATTCCAAAGCAGTGCCCAGGTTCTCTGAAAACCAATCAACTTGAGGGGCCTGTCTATGCAGCAAGAAACTGGAAGCGAGGCAGTTTCTTCAATGATTCTCTATTTTAAATGAGCTATATTCAAAACGTTGCTAATGATGATTAAACATGTTTAGACGTATTGTACAAGGGGGTTGTACGTGCGTACGAACGTGCGAAAAGTGGGCGTGTGAGCGGATGCAAGGGCGAACGGGCAAAAGATGAGAGGCGTGCGGGCAAAAAATGTGTGGGGCCCAGGCGTATGGGCAAAAGATGTGGGGCGTACGTGAGGCGTAAGTGATGAGTGCTTGACGAGTGATGAGACAGACCTGCACTGGCGCTTTGGGTTGCACATGTTTACATATCACTCCTACCTCAATGCCCCCCGAAATAATGCACGATAATTAGTTCAAAGGGGTTTGACGTAAGTTGGGTTTCACAACGTTAGATGGGACTACCTGGAAATAAGTTCCCATCCTACCTCCCCCCTTAAAATGTATTTCACCAATAGTTGTTGATTATTTTGACGTGATTCTTTTGAATGGGTTGCCGCATGCCGAACTTCAATCCAAGGTGCCCGACAACTCCCCTCCATCCCCCCTTCCCACCTTCCACCCCAACCCAATCTTCAAAAAAATGTTTCGGGGTGCCTGAAGAGTATGCCCCGTCAATATACCTCAGAAATTTCAGAATAATAAAAAATGGTTCTGGATTGTTCTGGCATACCTTAAGTTGAAATTTAAAGAATTATATACTTCCGGACCTCAATGAGATATATGGGATTTTAGAATAATATCTAAGAATCTAACAAAAGGATATCCCTATCGAAAAAATCTAGCGACAAAAGGGGATGCATAGCACTGCGTAGCCTACCGAAACTGACTTGAAGAAAATCACAAAGTACATCATCAGGGAATCCTGCACAATGTTGGTTTTGCAAGAGTGGATTTTTTTTATGTTGCTTCATGTTGTTTCTTAGGATCGACGCGTTGGGAATCCTAAAGCACAAATACATAAGTTCAAACATCACGTTTCATGTCCGCTCTCTGCTAGTCATGGTAGAACCCCCCCTCACTTTCAGTTGCACCAAGAACGCATCAAAACTTGCAACACGCAACCAAAAACGTTCTTTAAGACATTATTCTACGGATATTGGAGATGCCCTGCGCTCCTCAAAAACCAAAGTGGGCAGCTGCCAGAACCACCCAGCTTGCTCAGAAGCTGGGAAAAAGTCAAAAACCTATAAAAACCGAACGCTTCCCATCGAGAGTTCCCTGGAAGGAAATGAAAGGAATATGGAAGAAATAGGGGGAATATGAAAAGTTGGGAAAACCAGTAGGAACTGGCCAGGTAGCTGCCAGCCCGGAAGCTGGAAAAACGTCACAAAAAACCTACGAAAGCGTTTGCCCTTTCTCACTCATTCCCGCCAAGGCGACTGAGAGTTCTTGAGAAGGAAATGAAGGGAATATGAAAGACATTGAAAGACATGCATTCCTCAAAAAAGTTGCAAAAACCATCAAAAACCCAGCACTGTTGATCTCCGCAAGCCGAGCTCGTTGGAGGGAGACGGAGGGAACATGGGAGAATAAATAGGAGACGTATGAAAATTTGGGACTTATGTAGGAAATGGCAAGTGATGAAGATGATGGTTGAACACCATTTTTCGCGAATTCCCAAGGGGAGAAGGTATTATAGGGCTTTTTCGACCACTTGAAGTTTATATGAAATTTGTCTTCCAGGGTATGTTGAGGGAGGGGTTAGATCATGATTCGCATATTCCAACATATACATCCGTAGACCCACCCCTTGCGAAAATTATTCAACAAAAACTATTTTAAACACAATGTTCCAGAACCTGGTTGATACTCTCGAATAATTTTGTAAGGGATGGAATATCCAGAAAAAATGTTTCGAAAAAATTATTCCATCACGCTGAATATATTATTTTAGCGGGGCCTGACCCCACTAAAATACTTCCCATTGAACATTATGGCACCTGGCACAGGTTTGATTGATATTATCTTAACCCCCTCTTGGAAATGGCAAAAATCCAAGATTATTTTGAACAATTATCTTGGTATGTGACCCCCGCCCCAAAATAATTTACTAAGGCAGCAATGATGTTACATGTAAGATCGTCCGCATGCGTGTATGCACACATGACCGCATGTACACACGTACGCACCCACGTACGCTTGTGCAAGGTTCCGGTTATTCAATGAGGTCAATACTAAGTTTACAAAATATGTATCGGGGTTTTCGGTCGTACAAAAATAAGCTATATAGAATTTAATGCCTTATGAGGCACTAAATGCTAGTTGATTTTTTGTGCGACCGAAAGTCATGCGTACGTACGACCGAGCGTACATGTGAACGTGCATGCGTACGACCGAAAATGCATGTGAAAACACATATTAAGACCGGACGAACATGTGAACATGCGTAGGTACGACCAAACGGGTTACATGCGTACGACCAAAGACATAAAAAACACATGTTTTATATTGAATACTTGAATATTTTCTGTTCGGAAAGGCTTGTTGTGAGCGGCGAATTTCAAGTTTTTGGGGTAGACATTCAGTGAAGAAACCCACGCTCACAACAGTTCGTTCTGAATGTAGGCTATCCACGCTCACAACAGTTTGTTCTGAATGTAAGCTATCCTATAGCATGTCTCTTCACAAAAACATGTGTCTGGCACCTCAACGCTCTGGTCTGTCTCACTTGCACCAAAAAACCTTGTTAATCCAAAGCAGAAAACAAAACAACCAAAAAACAAAAAACATGTTTCCACAACTACTCTGACCCCTGGACTAGTTGCCAATTTTTTGTTTTTTGTTTCAGTTTTTGTTTTTTTTTGTTTTCTCGAAGTTTTGGTTTGATCCTGATTAATCTTGATTATTCCAATTCATAACGTCCTAATTACATCATGACTCCTGCTAGTTCCGGTTGTATTGTCCCCAAAATGGGATAAATCAGATGCTCAGAGACTTGGGCATGGGTTCAGGGCAATTTGGTATTTCATTTATTTTCATTTATTTTTCTAAAGAACGCGGCGTTTTTCAAAACAAATGCGGGAAAAAATGAAACAAAATAAAGCTGACGAAGAGCAGTTAGGACATGAGTTCGGCATTTTTACATACAATCCCCCAATATATCTGTGATCCCAAGAATGCAGTAATAGTTGAAAAAGGCCTTCCATACGTATGCAATTCCCAAAAAAAAATATGGAACCTTCTTCCAACTAACAGGTTCCAACACCATTTCAAAATAAGATCAATCGATTTGTATATACGATTATTGTTTTTTGGCGACCATGGCATTTTTTGAAGTGAATGTCTATAATTATTTGATATATTTCCTTGCAAGAAAGTGCACCATCTGTTTGAAAAGGGCGCAGAATTCCCTCAGACATGAAAACATCATTTCAAATTTCAAGTCGGATTTTTTTACGTGTATTTATATATATATATATAATTTTGTATGTATATATATATATATAATGGTCCGTGAAAAAATATGCACGGAAAGTCTTGTTTTTTCAAAAAATATCGCCTCCTCGAAGGAGATGAGAGATCCTCTTAAGGAAATGATAGAAAATGATAGAAAATGAGCCCCCATTCCAAAACGCTGTCCTTTTACATGTGCAGCATTTTTGCTGAAATAATATGGATTTAATGCAGTGTGCAAGCGGAGCAAGCAGGGATGTTTTTTCCTTCGAACAAAAGAGCCTGCAGCATGTCACTGCAGTTGGGCATGTCCATGCCAGTTTGTGTGAAACCTTCCTTTGACCTTTCAAAATCCACATGCACTCCCCCTTGGTAGTTGAGCCATCATCTCTCCGTATACAAGTTGCGCCAGCGCTGCGCATCTGTACAGGGGTATGTGGTAAGGTCGGTAGGCCCAAGGCTCTTATTTACACCAGCGCAAAAACATGAACTAGCAGCATCATTTGCTGCAGTTCCCCTAGCCCTTTGCTGGCGCTGGGTACGTCCTGAATTGGACGGGCATGAACGGAAGGATCTTTTTGCACAGGCAATGATTGCTCACCACCAATGATCACCGCCAAAAAGTGGGCACTTGCTGGCCGGTGTCCATAGACCTTCTGGTCCTTCACCATCATCGTCTTCGCGATCACGGCGTTCAGCTGAATGCCCCGAAGTGGCATCATCATTATCAGGTGCATCATCAGTGGCAGCAGCTGGGATCTAAGTGGATCCATCATGGTGGCTGGGTCGGCACAGGTATCCCGGGCATCACTGTCATCTTCACTTTCCACGGCCTCATCGTAGACATCTGAAGGCGAGTCTTCCGAGGTAGAGGCCCCTGTTGCCATGGTGCTCGAGTACAGCGCGTGCCACCTGGACACGTACCCGATGCCTGCCACCCTTCGGGCGTGCGACCTGGTTGAAATTGACCGTGTCTCTGTCATAGCTCTTATCCTTGCGCTGGCCCTTGCCCTTCACACTCGCAGTGAAGGCTGAGCTACTGCATGCCGGCCTGCGGCACACTTGGTTGGGGGCCGAATCTTCGGAACCACATTGGCTCCCTGTGCCGGAGCCAATAGCGCCCGGGCTCGGTGACGGCGACCTCGAGCGTCCAAGATCCTTTTCAGGCGATCTTCTTCCAGGACGACGACCATCATTTCCATCACCAGGTGGATCTGGTGGCATCATTCCATGCTTCGGGTCTGGACTGGACTTGGGGCGCGAAGCAAGAGCGACCGTGTCGATAGTGTCCAGAATCTCCGGCCCAGACGAACTGCTAGTCACCGTGAGGAAGGCCTTGCCCGTTGAGGACACGAAATGCGCAACTTCTCCATCATCATCATCATCATCATCATCAGGTTGGCGAGCTGCTGAATCACTTGCAGTTTGGCCTTGAAGTCCAAGAAGCCTCTGGAGCATTGTTGGCCCTTTTGGGGTTTCCTCCCCTTCATCTTTCTTTCTGTCCCCCTCGCCTTCTGGTAGCGGAGCATCTTCACCTCCATCCCGTCCCTCTGGTAGTGGAACTTCAGGAGCAGTAGCCGTAGATGAACTCGGCACTTCCTTGTCCACTTGCGTGGGAACCTGTGATGTCGTTGTGGTGGATGCGCTGGGAGGCGAAGAAGATGCCCTTGGCGTTGGAGTTGATGTTGGCACCACCACTGGCAAAGGTCGCAATGGCAGGGAGTAGTTGGTGCCTGCCGATCTGGGCAATGGGGCGCCGGCCACATAGTTGGCTATTTGCTCTTGTAGTGGCGGATAGCCCCTGTAGAATTGGGGATGCCAACCAGGAAGAGGTTGCTGTGGAGCTTGACGTTGTGGCTGCCCCTGCACATGGTCACCATTGTGATTCCAAGCTGCTGGAGTCTCCAGATGGTCCATGGAGCCTTCGGCTTTGAAGCCATGTGCTACGGGAGCGGATGGAGTGGGGGCTTTGGAAGGGGCAGACATGTGCCTGGGAGCGAGCTGGCAGCTGACTTGCTCAGGAAATCCACCTCTGCGGCTGCGCCCTGGGAAAAGTTCTACAAGTTCATGGGACTGGTGGATGGAGCTTCGGAGAAGGAAGAGCACTTCGAGAGGGGGAGCTTCGCCGCCCTTACTGGGACCGTGCTCAAGTTCTGCCATCTTTCCAACATCAAACGGTTGGCTACCACCTTGAGCATAACTGCTTTGGTAGCATGGGTTGCGCATCGGATGAAATCGGAAAGGAACGCTATGCAAGCGCAGGCCATCGAAAAAAGGCGCCTGAGAAAAAATGAACTCTATGCGAAGGTCGAGGAACCCGCATTGGCAACTGAAGTGGGGGACCATGAACCCGATCGCCAAAAACTGAAGTAAAATTGCGATTTCAACTTGTCCCGCGCAACCCTTTCGCACGAAACGAGGTTCGATTCCCAAAAACTGAAGTAAAATTGCGATTTGAAGGTGTCCGGCGCAACCCTTTCGCACGAAATGAGGTTCGATCGTCAAAAACTGAGGTAAAAGTGCGATTTCAACTTGTCCGGCGCGACCCTTTCGCACGAAATGAGGTTCGATCGCCAAAAACTGAAGTAAAAGTGCGTTTTGAAGGTGTCCCGCGCAACCCTTTCGCACGAAACGAGGTTCGATTCCCAAAAACTGAAGTAAAATTGCGATTTGAAGGTGTCCGGCGCAACCCTTTCGCACGAAATGAGGTTCGATCGTCAAAAACTGAGGTAAAAGTGCGATTTCAACTTGTCCGGCGCAACCCTTTCGCACGAAATGAGGTTCGATCGCCAAAAACTGAAGTAAAAGTGCGTTTTGAAGGTGTCCCGCGCAACCCTTTCGCACGAAACGAGGTTCGATTCCCAAAAACTGAAGTAAAATTGCGATTTGAAGGTGTCCGGCGCAACCCTTTCGCACGAAATGAGGTTCGATCGTCAAAAACTGAGGTAAAAGTGCGAGTTCAAGTCGTCCTGCGCAACCCTTTCGCACGAAATGAGGTTCGATCGCCAAAAACTGAGGTAAAATTGCGATTTCCGGGTTCCCGTTGCAACCCTTTCGCACGAAATGATGGTCGATCGCCAAAAACTGAGGTAAAATTGCAATTTTTTCTGTGTGTACAAAGCTTCTGTGTGCCGTGTGTGAAATCTTCTGTGTGTAAAAAGCATCTGTGTAAAAGCGTTTGTGTAAAAGCGTCTGCTTAAAAGCTTTTGTGTGCTCTGTGTCAAAGTGTCTGTGTGTCAAAGCGGTTGTGTGTAAAAGTGTCTGTGTGTAAAACCGTCTGCGTGTAAAAGTGTCTGTGTGTAAAACTGCCTGTGTGTAAAAGCGCCTGTGTGTAAAAGTCTCTGTGTGTGAAAGCTTCTGTGTGTAAAAGCGTCTGCGTGTAAAAGCTTCTGTGTGTAAAAGTGTCTGTGTGTAAAACCGTCTGCGTGTAAAAGTGTCTGTGTGTAAAAGCGTCTGTGTGTAAAAGCGCTTGTGTGTAAAAGCGTCTATGTGTAAAAGCGTATGTGTGTAGAAGCGTCTGCGTGTAAAAGCGCCTGTGTGTAAAAGCGTCTGTGCGTAAAAGCGTCTGTGCGCAAAAGTGTGTGTGTGTGTAAAAGTGTCTGTGTGTAAAAGCGTCTGTGTGTAGAAGCGTCTGTGTGTAAAGGCGTCTGTGTGTAAAAGTTTCTGTGTAAAAGTGTCTCTGTGTAAAAGCGCCTGCCTGTAAAAGCGCCTGTCTGTAAAAGTGTCTGTGCGTAAAAGTGTCTGTGTGTAAAAGTGCCTTGTGTGTAAAAGCGTCTCTGTGTAAAAGTGTCTCTGTGTAAAAGCGCCTGCCTGTAAAAGCTTCTCTGTGTAAGGGGTTCTCTGTGTAAAAGCTTGCTCTGTGTAAAAGCTTCTGTGTGTAAAGGTGTTTGCGATGCAAACTATTGTCGTGTACTTATGCTATATTGTCTTGATACTCCTCTTCTCGACTGCCTACAACACATCTTTAATATATTGTTTTGTAATATGGTGTCTCCATACTAGCAAGAGAAGACCCTGCTCCTCTACGCTCTCGGGCCATCCGTTGTCTAGTTTTTGTTGCGAGTCGCATTGTCAGGGCTGCGTCAAGTGGCGACAAGATGGAAGTCCCGTGGCAGGCGTGGCATTTTGCGCGATGTGCTGATAATTGACGGAAGCCTCGCACGAAACATCGATTTTGAGGTAGCAAATTTAGAGGTTCCTAAGAAAACTCATAGGAAAACATCGATTTTGAAGCTACAAAGTGTCAAAATTAGAGGAAGTCTCGCACGAAATGCTGGTTTTTCTGCATGCACGTGTCTTGTCTCGAGTCTCATGATTTTCCTGTGGCCTCGCCGTGTCTATGGGGGAAGCTGCAAAAACTCTCCTTTTCGAAAGTTTCCAAGCAGGTTGTCATGTCGTTTTGCATGCTGTGTTTTGCTAGACAAAACGTGTCCTGGAAGATGGGGAAGCTTGTCCGGCGAGCGGGTCCCGGACGGTCTGACAGTTCAGTCGTCATTTTCACAATTTCAACTTGCAAATATTGAGGGAAGTCTCGCACGAAAGCTTCGTTTTCACATCTTCAATTTTCAGATTTTGAAGGATGTCTCGCACGAAAGCATCGTTCTTCCATCGTCTACTTTCACTTTTGGAAAGTGTCTCGCACGAAAGCTTCGTTTTCACATCTTCCACTTTCGCTTTTGGAGGGAAGTCTCGCACGAAAGCTTCGTTTTCGCAGCTTCCACTTTCAGATTTTCACATCTTCCACCTTCACTTTTGGAGGAAGGTCTCGCACGAAAGCTTCGTTTTCACATCTTCCACTTTCAGATTTTGCAGGAAGTCTCGCACGAAATGCGTTTTTGAAATTTCGCGGATGCACGACATGCTGTGTTTTGCAGGACAAAACGTGTCCTGGAAGATGGATGGGGAAGCGTGTCCGGCGGGCGGGTCCCGGACGGTCTCGGCTGTACCGGGATCATTCTCGGAACTGACGGTTCAGGCGTCAATTTCACAATTTCAACTTTCAAAAATTGACGGAAGTCTCGCAGGAAAGCTTCGTTTTCGCATCTTCAACTTTCAGATTTTGAAGGAAGTCTTGCTCTTCCACTTTCACTTTTTGAGGGATGTCTCGCACGAAAGCTTCGTTTTCACATCTTCCGCTTTCAGATTTTGAAGCAAGTCTAGCACGAAATTTACGCTGTTGAAAGTTAGCGGATGCACGACATGCTGTGTTTTACTAGACAAAACGTGTCCCGGAAGATGGGGAAGCTTGTCCTGCAGGCGGGTCCCGGATGGTCCCGGCTATGTTCGGATCATGGTCGGATGGGCCCCGCAGTGGAACTGACACTTCAGGCATCATTTGGCTAACGTTCCTGCGCCTAGTTCTATTGTGTTGCGCAACAGATCGCAGTGGAACGGGCGATTCAGGCGTTGTTTTGCTGACATTCTCGCACGTTGTTCTTTAGCATTTCGCAAGTCAGTCTCTGCAGATCGCATCGTAATGGCCGCGTCAAGGTTGCTTGCTGGTGCCGCTGCGTGCGAAATATTATTGTCTTTTGCAGCTGGGCATCGTAAATCGTATTGGAGTGGCTGCATCAAGGCTGCGATAGTGATTTGTCAGCCGATTTTCTCAATTTTGGCGCTGGTGACTTTCCTTTTAAAACTCCTTTCAAAAAGTGCTTCAAAATCGTCTTTTTTTTGCTCTGGCGTCGAGATCCCCGGTTTTGGAGCTGCAATTTCTCACGCCGTTGCGCATAGTAGTTCTATTGTGCTTAGCAACTCAGTTTCGAAGATCGCATTGGAATGGCTGAGTCAAGGTTGCTGTGGCTGGACCAAGGCTGCGATAGTGACTTGTCAGCAGATTTTCTCAATTTTGGCGCTGGCGATTTTCCAGTAAAATAACCTTGCAAAAAAGTGCTTCAAAATCGTCTTTCTTTGGCTTTGGCGTCGAGATCCGGTTTTGGAGCTGAAATTTCCGACGCCTTTGCGCGTAGTTCTACTGTGCCGAAGCCGTTGCGTGTAGTTCTACTGTGCTTGGCAACTCAGCCTTTGCAAATCGCATTGTAATGGCTGCGTCAAGGTTGCTTGGAGCCGCGGCTGTGCGCGTATTACTGAATTCTTTTGCAGCTGGACATCGTAAATCGTAATGGTGTGGCTGCATCAAGGCTGCGATAATGATTTGTCAGCAGAATTTTCTCAGTTTAAAAGCTTGCTGTGTGCAAAATCTTCTCTGTGTAAAAGCTTCTCTGTGCAAACGCTGGCTGTATGTAAAAGCTTCTGTGTGTAAAAGTTTGCTGTGTGTAAAAGCTTCTCTGTGTAAATGCTTCTCTGTGCAAGGGCTTCTCTGTGTAAAAGCTTGCTGTGTAAAAGCTCCCTGTGTTAAAAGCTGGCTATGTGTGAAAGCTTCTGTGTGTAAAGGCTTCTGTGTGTAAAAGCTCCTCTGTGTAAATGCTTCTCTGTGTTAGGGCTATTCTGTGTGAAAGCTTTCTGTGTGCAAAAACTTTGGTGTGTAAAAGCTGGCTGTGTGTGAAAACTTGCTGTTTGTAAAAGCTTCTGTGTGTAAAAGCGTCTGTGTGTAAAAGCTTCGCTCTGTAAGGGCTTCTCTGTGTGAAAGCTTGCTTCGTGTAAACGCTTGTGTGTGCAAAAGCTTCTCTATTTAAAAGCTTTTCTGTCAGAACTTCTCTGTGTAAAAGTTCGCTGTGTGCTAAAAGCTACTGCGTGCAAAGCTTCTCTGTGTAAAAGCTTCTCTCTGTGAAAGTTTGCTGTGTGTAAAAGCGTCTGTGTGTAAAAGCTTCTCTGTGTAAATGCTTCTCTGTGAAAGGGCTTCTCTGTGCAAAAGCTTCTCTAAAAGCTTGCTGTGTGTAAAAGCTTCTGTGTGTGAAAGTTTGCTGTCTGTAAAAGCTTCTCTGTGTGAAAGCTTGCCGTGTGTAAAAGCTTTCTGTGTGTAAAAGCTTCTCTGCGTGAAGGCTCGCTGTGTGTAAAAGCTGTGTAAATGCTTCTGTGTGTAAAAGCTTCTGTGTAAATGCTTCTGTGTGTAAAAGCTTTTCTGTGTAGGAGCTTCTTTGTGTCAGAGCTTGCTGTGTGTAGAAGCTTCTCTGTGTAAAGGCTTCTCTGTGGAAAAGCTTCGTAAAAGATGTTCTGGGTAAAAGCTTGCTGTTTACAAAAGCTTGCTTTGTGTAAAAGCTTGCTGTGAATAAATGCTTTCCTAACTCTGTGTAAAAGCTTCTGTGTTTACAAGCTTCTCTGTGCAAAATCTTGCTGTGTGTCAAAGCTTCTCTGTGTCAAATCTTCTCTGTGGAAAGCGTAGGGGTTTCTTGCTTTGGCGCCGAGATCCGTTTTTGGAGCAGGTTTTGGGCCAGAGAAAACGTGAGATAATTTGAGAGTGTGCTGAGAAGAGCTGAGATGAGGTGAGACGAGCTGACAAGAGCTGAGTTCTGCTGAGTCGATGTGAGGAGAGCTCAGAAGATGTGAGAAGAGGAGAGAAGAGATGAGAACACATAAGATAAGCTTACATGAGCTGCGGAGAGTTGAGAAGAGCTGTGAAAATCTGAAAAGCTGAGATAAGCTGAGATGAGATGAGAAGAGATGAGAAAAGCTCAGGTGACATGAGAAGAGATGAGAACAGTTGTGATCAGCTGAGAAGAGCTGAGAAAGGGAGAGAAGACATCAGATGGGACGAGATGAGATGAGGTGAATAAACTCAGAAGACACGAGATGAGCTGAGATGAGATGGGATGACACAGACCGCGGTGACAGAGGGATGCAATGAGCAATTTCCAAAAGAAGCTGCAATGCGATGAGATCAGATGAAATGAGAAAAGATTCAACATTCGAAAGACATGACATCAGATTGACAAGTCAAGAGCTTTTTGCTGCGATGCGCAGGAGGCTTGCCTGTCACCTATAGGCACAGCCTTTGCTCCGCTCTATAGGCTATAAGCGCTTCAAATTTGAAACTTCCGCCCCCCGCTTGCCCGGGTACTACTTGCACGCATGTGTGTATGTTTACATATAGAAAGTGTGAACACCTGCAGATGCTCTCTTTTAACCACACATCGTCGCTTCAAGCATCGTGGGATAGCTACCGTCTCCTTTCCGTAGAGACATTAAAAGTGAACTCCACATTGAAATAACAATGGGTTAAACACAGATGGGGGTAGAAACCACACACATCTGGAATATGGTTTGACTGCAAGAATCGAAACACATGTATGGTTAGACTACTAGAGTCAAAACACATACCCCCTACTTGAGAGGGAAGGGTGAAAGATCGAAAGGTAGGCGTGGGTTGGAACAGGAGAAGAGAGCAAGGGAACGAGGCATATCCGCTGCGGACGGACGTGGGTGGAGTTGGGGCGGATATCGAAAAAAGTCTTCTGGGCTTGGACTCGAGGGCGGGTACCAAAAAGGTAGGTTTCAGGGAGGGGGGACACGACACACACACAGACACACAGACATATATATATAAATACATACATATAGTTAGATATATGTATAAATATCAGGTTATGGGGTTTGCGAGGCAACGTGTAACTGGGGGCAGCACATTGTTGCAACGCGGATGGGGTTGATTCTGGTGGGTACATGTGTAGAACAGTGTGGGATTCACAAACGTGGTGTTTTGACCCCAGCATGTACCCAAAGCAACTGACTTAGGGCTATCCTGGTGCTGGAATCTTGGTGCAAAAAGTGGGCCCGCGGGGTGACTTCTTGCAAACGCGGCTTTAGAGGCGGACCTTGGGGGAATCGAAGGGGGGGGTCAATATAGTTGTGATAATTATGTTCTAGTTATTATAGTAATTCTAGTCATTATAGGTGTTCTAGTTATTATACATGATAACTATATATATACGAATATACATATATATATATATATGAAACATATTGAAATGTCATTAGCGAAGTCTTTTGGTTGAAGAGAATATCTTGGAGGAACCCTTGCGGAAAATCCACCAAATGATCTAGATATGCTGAGCAAGGGGCAGCGATTATGCTTCGGCAACCACTAGCCAAAGCGCAATATCCCACAATTGCTGGGTAGAGTATGCATATATATATACGAATCTATATGTATATTGAGATTATTTAGTATATATGGATATATATCATGGAATTATTATGTGTATATATATTTATATAGATACATATCTTTAACTATATTGTCGAAGGAAGTTGAGAAGCTAAACTTCCGACAATATGGACAGATGAAAAGCAGAGCAGGGCAGAGGCAGAGAGAAGAGAAAGTTCAGAAGAGAAAGGGTCAGAAGAAAGAAGATGCAGATGCGCGAAAAGGTAGGAAAGTCGCGATTCACTGTGTTTTTTCCAATGATTTGTGGTTCCGGAGGGTCGAAAAGTAGGCTCGCTAAAGCGGCGGGTGTGGAGACATATGGGGAGATGAGACATGAAAAATTGCACGCCGTTGTGGCGCGAAGCACATTTCCTAGTCAAAATGCACAAAACACCAGAGGATCGGACCACTTTTGGCGCTTCAGATGTCGAAAAAGTGCACGCCGTTGTGGCGCGAAGCACAGGGGATCGGACCACTTTTGGCGCTTCAGATGTCGAAAAAGTGCACGCCGTTGTGGCGCGAAGCACATCCCCAAGTCAAAATGTACAAAACACACCAGGGTCTGACCACTTTTGGAAGTTGCGATGTCGAAAAAGGGCACACCGTTGTGGCGCGAAGCACATGTCCAAGTCAAAATGTAGAAAACACACCAAGGGCGGACCACTTTTGGCACTTAAGATGTCGAAAAAGTGCACGCCGTTGTGGCGCGAAGCACATTTCCAAGTCAAAATGTTAAAAACACTAGGGGTTCGGACCACTTTTGGAGGCTCAGAGGTCGAGTTTCGAAAAAAGTGCACGCCGTTGTGGCACGAAGCACATTTCGAAGTCAAAATGTGCAAAACACCAGGGGTTCGAACCACTTTTGGAGGCTCAGAGGTCGAGTTTCGAAAAAGTGCACGCCGCTGTGGCGCGAAGCACATTTCGAAGTCAAAATGTACAAACCACACCATGTTCAGACCACTTTTGGAGGCTGAGATGTCGAGTTTCGAAAAAGTGCACGCCGTTGTGGCGCGAAGCAGATTTGGAAGTTAACATGTTTAAAAACACTAGGGTTTCGGACCACTTTTGGCGGTTCAGATGTTGCTTCGCTTAACTCGACTACACTACATGACACTACACTTTGCTGCACTACACTACAGTACACTACATTACATTACACTACACTTCACAACACTACAGGTTACAACTACAACTACACAACTACAGTCCACTACAGTCCACTACACTAAATTACACTGCACTACACTCTCTA
>CAMXCT020000595.1:0-13993 GCA_947184155.2 Cladocopium goreaui | reverse complement strand
GAGTGAGAGAGATCAATCGCCTTTCAGTCCAGCAGTGGCTTCGCTCTGCCATCTCTGATTCACAACAACCAATCTCTCCTATAGGTTTCCTATTTTTGAAACTTCCGCCACCGCCTTGTGCGGTACTACTGGTATATCATGTACGATTTTTGAGACTACTGCAACGCAGTCCGTCGCAACGTTCTTGCTACAACATTGTTCATCGCGGTTGTTAGGGTGAACGAAACAAAGTTCTTGAGCAATCTGACATTGTCGAGTTTCAGTGCGGGTCTTGACTTCGGTTGGGGTGGGGATGTATGTAAACGTGGTGGATGAAAGTGCATGTGCGGCTGTTGGCGTTTCCTTGTAGTCCGCCTATGTTGCAAACCCGGCTTTAGAGGCGGACCTGGGGGGAATCGAAGGGTGGGGGGGGGGCCCCCCCCCCCTTGAAAGGCGGACCGAGACATAACCGGCCCAAACTCTTGCACTTGCACCGCTAGCCCCCTAATACTTGCTACGCAAGGGGGAACTCAGGTAGCTCACCGCTACCTTTCGAGACATGGTCAAAAACCACTGACAGAGGGTTAAGTTCCATCTTAGACCCTCCTCCCATCACTCCGCAGAGGAGATCAGGGAGGGAGGGTGGGGAAAAACTGAACTGGGTCCTTGATCCAAAATGGCATCAAGGCCCAGAGGTCTCAACACTTTCATACCTCATAAAGCCCCTACCCAACCAACCTACAGTTATGAAGGATAAGAAAGTGTGAACACCTGCAGATGCTCTCTTTTAACCACACATCGTCGCTTCAAGCATCGTGGGATAGCTACCGTCTCCTTTCCGTAGAGACATTGAAAGTGAACTCCACATTGTTATGAAATAACAATGGGTTAAACACAGATGGGGGTAGAAACCACACACATCTGGAATATGGTTTGACTGCAAGAGTCGAAACACATGTATGGTTAGACTACTAGAGTCAAAACACATACCCACTGTTAATAAATACCCCCTGTTCACATTAATGTCAAATTCGGAGGGAGCGTAGAAACTCACCACGGCTTAAGCCCGGTGGGAAAGAGTAGGATTGGAGGGACCAGTTCTGCGACTGTGTCCACTCGTCCTCTAGGCCTGCTCGGCTCAGTCCATCGCTCGGGTTGGAATCGGAGTCAATCCACTCGTACCAAACCCTCGAGCGGAGCATATGCAGCATGTAGTGCGAGTACTGTGCAATCTCGTGGACATCACACTGAGATGAAGCACAGCGCACTAGGGTGCTAGCAGCGCTCTCGTTATCAACGAACCAGAGGATGTCACGATCCGCCAATAGCGCCGGGAGGAGAGCTGGAAGCACTAAGGCTACCACAGCTTCCCCCGGGTAGATCTGCTGCTTGCGCGGGATCCAACTAGCAATGACCTCCTGAGGAACGACACAAGTACCCCCGCGTGGTTGGTAGGTGGTACCCGGACACACCAATACCCAGCCAAGCCGGAGCACTCCTTCTTCAAAGGAGGCATCAGAGTAAATCACCATTGGCGGTTGGTCACGGCCACAAACTTGAACGTCACGGGGCTGGCAATCTAGTACAATCTGCAATAGTACCTGCAAGGAGATGCAGTCATCTTCGTCCAATGGCGTGGGACCTTCAGCACGCAAGTGAAAACATCCATGTGAGGTCGCCACGTAGTTTACCTGCCTCCTCCTGGGTTAGGCACCTGCGGTCCAGCATGGTTCTCAGCCTGGCTGCAACTTTGGCAGAAGTGCAGGGTGCCGGGAGGGAGGGTTGAAAAACGTAGCGGCTGACTGCGGCTGACTACGGCTGACCGGCTGACTCCGGCTGACTCCGGCTGACTCCGGCTGACTCCGGCTGACTCCGGCTGACTCCCGCTGACTCCGGCGACATCGTCTGACTCTCGCTGACATCGGCTTACTTCCGGCTGGACCGCTGAACGTCCGGTGCGGCGGCTGACGGGGGCCTGCTGACTCCGGCTGATGCTCCTGCTGAACTCGGCTGACCTCCGGCTGACTCACGGGCTGAGCTTTTCCGGCTGACTCCGGCTGTACTGGGGTGATGTTGGTTCAGTGTCGGTTGATGCTGTGTTTCCGCTGACTCTCTGCTGCTTGGACTCCGGCTGACTCCGGCTGACTCCGGCTGACCGGCTGACTCCGGCTGACCATCCGACTCCGGCTGACTCCGGCTGACCATCCGACTCCGGCTGACTCCGGCTGACTCCTGCTGACTCTGGCTGAGTCCGGCATGTAGACTTTTACTAAAGAAAGAGTGGAAGATAGCAAAGGGCAGATGCAATGCCATGTTGGGATTTGTATGACTGGAAACAAGAGATAATTATTCTTTTCAAGCTTTTGATGTTGCATATGTCCTGTATGGGCGGCCACGGTTTCCAGGGGCTGTCCCTTTTGTGCCACTTTCATGTGCGGATCTGCCGCGAAGTTCTTGTGTAAAGTTCTTTGTGAACGAAGGAGCGATCACAATTCAGAAGGTGAAGTTCAGCTACAAACATAATATGTTAAACCAATTCGGGAAAAAGGACTTGTAGATCAATTTCATAAAGACAACTTATGCTTGCACCAACATGCTCGCGTGGTTTACTTGTGTGGCGTAAGCACAATGCGAAGATAAGCGTGGCACACTGATTGCAATCAATGACGTGTGTGACATATAGTTGTGGAAGATCTATCTATACTGAATAACATGTAAAAACAAACTTGTAAGTGGGGAGCCTTACCTTTTAGCATCCATGTCCATGTCATGAAATGTCAATTGGCCGATGGTCATAGCAGCCATTCTATTTTTAGAAGGCCATCTGAAGGAAAGCCGATGAAGGAAAACCAATCACATATCAACCGGGTGTGTGGGATTCCCGTTTAAAATTCAGGGGGAGACGTTGTGAAAGCAAAACGTGGGCACTATACAGAATCTATACCGTCAGTCTACAAGGTTAAAAAGTTGAGAGGCAAAAAACAGTAAACTTGGCAATTCACTAGTGGCATTTTTTGGGTTAAAACATGTAAATAAATGGGAATATTGAGATGGAATCTTTTTTTCCAAGCATGATCCGCAAAAGTTTGTGTGAAATATCAAGACCCCTGATTCAAAACAGTTTTGTTCTGGAAAAGAGCACCGCGCACAAACAAGTGGAACTCTTCACGTCCCGAAACATGCCTTTTAAAAAGGCAACAACTTCTGCCTTCAAGATGTTACATGCGTGAACTCATTGAAAAATGTTGTCCACAAGAATTTGGATTATATATGATATCAGCAAACATAGCTAAAGTCACAAAGGATGGATAAACGGACTTGTTGCTGCCAAGTGCTACGCATGACCTTACTTGAGACAATGCTTGATGACAATTACATGTGCTTTATATGCTTGTCGGCTGATCTAATTACAAAAGCACTTCCCTTGAGAATGTTTTCAGTCGACTTTACTTGATCCATTTCACTGGATATGTCCAATGATTAATCCGAACTTCAGTTCCATGGACTTCACTTGACATTCTTTTCCATGGACTTTACTTTACTTGATATTCAATTCAAATGGAAATTACTTGACATGATATGCAATGAATTTACCTCAGCTGATATTCAATAACCTTTACGGGAGATTACTTTCCGTGGGCTTTACTTTTGATTGTCTTCAATGGACTTACTTGAGACACACCCCAGTTGAATTTTATTTGAGACTGCCTTAAGGGGACTTGGGACGCAATTCAACGAACTTTACTTGAGACTGTCTTCAATATACTATACATGAGATTATCTCTAGTGAACTTTGTCGGAGATGATGTTCAAAAGACTGCAATTGTGCCGACCTTGTGCATGTATTTGTGTTTGTGTGTGTGTGTCAGGTCTCATGTATTTTCTTGCGCGTACCAGATTTCACAACGAATGTGACGAAGAAATTGTGAAGTGTCGCACGTAATTATTGTGCACCTTTGATGTGTTTTAAATGCACAGCATTTGCATTTTTAAAAAACGTCATGTGCCTTCATGTAATTTGGTAAAAGTTTCATGTAATATTAGCACAATTACATGAAGTCTGAAAAATTGCAGATAGAGTGCTTATACACCGCATCGGAAGCACACAAGCAATTAGATAGGAAATACAGAGAACTTCACACAAGTTTTAACTGACTTTCTTTGGTCCCAGTAGTTTCCATCAAAGTTCAACTAGACTGGCATGAAACACTGCGAGAATTTGTAAGGGTTAAAGTCCAAATTGTTGTTCTTTTAGTGGGTTTGCTGTTTAGTGCAAAATGGCACTGCGGTTTATGTACCTCCATTGCCAAGATTTTGCGTGCAACAGTAAATCGCGGCTTTGGGAGGACAAACTGTTGGGAATGTAATTCTTTAATGCAGACCATGCTGCATCAATAGTACCAGTAGGACAAAAAAAGATCAAAAAAGAAGATAACAACGTAGTTGCAAGTTGTGTTACAAAAGTCAACAATGTAGTTGGAACTTGATCGAGAAGATAACAACGTAGTTGCAAGTTGTGTTACTAAAGTCAACAACGTAGTTGGAACTTGATCGGCAAGAAAACAACGTAGTTGCAAGTTCCGTCACAAGAGCCGACAACGTAGTTGCAAGTTGTCTTTAAAGAGTCGGCAACGTAGTTGGACCTTGATCGAGAAGATAACAACGTAGTTGCAAGTTGTGTCACAAGAGCCGACAACGTAGTTGCAAGTTGTCTTTAAAGAGTCGGCAACGTAGTTGGACCTTGATCGAGAAGATAACAACGTAGTTGCAAGTTGTGTTACAAGAGCCGACAACATAATTGCAATTTGAAAATTTAGTAATGCACTTGGCAGTTGTTAGTAGAAAAGACGTTAATAGCCCACCCCGCCCCATCCCACCTCATGCAAGTGGTTAGAAAGGTTAGTAACGCAGTTGGAGGTTGTTTGTGAAAAAGACGTTAATAGCCCACACCATCATGCAAGTGGAGAAGTTAGTAACGCAGTCAAGCGCGGATTTGGAAACTAAAACCATGGATTCGGAAATGAACATGCACGCGGATTCGGAAACTAAGATTCGGAAACTAAAACCGCAGATTCGGAAACGAAGATTCGGAAACTAACAGACACGGATTCGGAAACGAGGATTCGGAACATAAAAACAGAGGATTCGGAAACTAAGGAGGACGGGGCTTCCGAAACTAAGATTCGGAAACTAAAAGCGCAGATTCGGAAACTAAGATTCGGAAACTAAGAAACACGGATTCGGAAACTAAGACTCAGAAACTGACAGACACGCGACACGCGGATTCGGAAACGGAAACTATCCATATAGGGAGTTGGAAACCGGGAGTCGGATACTAAAACCCGGGGAAGCACAGGAACAGGGAGTTGGAAATGCGAAACTCGTGATGAAAGGGGATTGGATTACAATTGTTCAACATGCTGCTTTTGAATCTGAATATTCATTTGCAGTCACTTCCCCTATGTGATATGGTTGCAACCTCCAAGCCAGCACCAGCAAAATGACTGCAGGGTTGAGTGCCAGATACGTAAGAAACTCATCAGATTTGCATCCTTTTTACCAAGAAACTCATGTTCACTTCCCTCAAGTGGTGTTGGACAGTCCAAGTCAATTTGAAGTTCCATGGGGTGGCAATTTTGATATCATCATCCTTGTGGACAGTCCAAGCCACTTTGAAATTGCAAGGGGGCTGGCGATGTTGATATCATCTTATCCTTGTGGACACTCCAAGTCAAATTGAAGTTCCATAGGGGTGGCAACTTTGATATCATCTTCTCCGTGTGGAAAGTCCAAGTCAAATTGAAGTTCCATGCGGTGGGAATTTTGATGTCACCTTATCCCTGTGGACAGTCCAAGACAATTTGAAGTTCCAGGGGGGGGGAATTTTAAAATCATCTTATCCTTGTGGAAAGTCCAAGTCCATTTGAAGTTCCATGGGGGTGGGAATTTTGATATCATCTTATCCATGCGGGCAGCCCAAGTCAATTTGAAATTCCATGGGGGTGGGAATGTTGATATCATTTCATCTTATCCTTGTGGACAGTCCAAGCCAATTTGAAATTCCATGGGGGTGGGAATTTTGATATCACCTGATCCTTGTGGAAAGCGTAGGTCAAATTTCAAGTTCCATAGGGGTGGGAATTTTGATATCAGCTTATCCATGCGGGCAGCCCAAGTCAATTTCAAATTCCATGGGGGTGGGTATTTTGAAGTTCCATGGGGTGGGAATTTTGGTATGATCTTATGCTTGTGGACGGTCCAAGTCAATTTGAAGTTCCATAGGGGTGGGAATTTTGATATCATCTTATACATGCGGGCAGTCCAAGTCAATTTGAAGTTCCATGGGGGTGGGTATTTTGAAGTTCCATGGGGTGGGAATTTTGGTATCACCTTATCCTTGTGGACGGTCCAAGTCAATTTGAAGTTCCATAGGGGTGGGAATTTTGATATCATCTTATCCATGCGGGCAGCCCAAGTCAATTTGAAATTCCATTGGGGGTTGGTATTTTGAAGTTCCACGGGGTGGGAATTTTGGTATCATCTTATCCTTGTGGACAGTCCAAGTTCATTTGAAGTTCCATGGGGGTGGTAATTTTGATATCATCTTCTCCATGCGGGCAGTCCAAGTCAATTTGAAGTTCCATGGGGGTGGGAATTTGGGTATCATCTTATCCTTGTGGACAGTCCAAGTTCATTTGAAGTTCCATGGGGTGGGAATTTTATATATCTTATCCTTGTGGAAAGTTTGAAGTTCCATGGGGGTGGGAACGTTGATATCACCTGATCCATGCGGGCAGTCCAAGTCAATTTGAAGTTCCATGGGGGTGGGAATTTTAAAATCATCTTATCCTTGTGGAAAGTCCAAGTCCATTTGAAGTTCCATGGGGGTGGGAATTTTGATATCATCTTATCCATGCGGGCAGCCCAAGTCAATTTGAAATTCCATGGGGGTGGGAATGTTGATATCATTTCATCTTATCCTTGTGGACAGTCCAAGTTCATTTGAAGTTCCATGGGGGTGGTAATTTTGATATCATCTTATCCCCGTGGACAGTCCAAGTCAATTTGAAGTTCCATGGGATTGGGATTTTTATATATCTTATCCTTGTGGAAAGTTTGAAGTTCCATGGGGGTGGGAACGTTGAGATCACCTGATCCTTGCGGGCAGTCCAAGTCAATTTGAAGTTCCATGGGGGTGGAAATTCTGATATCATCTTATCCTCAGTTTCTGAAGCTGGATAGTTTCTGAATCGTGATAGTTTCTGAATCGCAATAGTTTCTGAATCGCGATAGTTTCTGAATCGCGGTAGTTTCCGAATCGTAGTTTCTGAACCGGAGTTTCTGAATCGTGATAGTTTCTGAATCGTGATAGTTTCTGAATCGCGCTACTTTCTGAATCGTGATAGTTTCTGAATAGTGGTTTTTTGAATCGCGCTAGTTTCTGAATCGTGACAGTTTCTGAATCGTGGTTTCTGAATCGTGGTTTCTGAATCGTGGTAGTTTCTGGATCGTGATATCTGAATCTTAGTTTCTGAAACGTGATAGTTTCTGAATAGCGATAGTTGCTGAATTGCGATAGTTTCTGAATCGCCCTAGTTTCTGAATCGCCCTAGTTGCTGAATCGTGACAGTTTCTGAATCGGTGGAAATAGTTTCTGAACCGTAGTTTCTGAATCTTAGTTTCTGAATCGCCGTTAGTTTCTGAATCGGTTTTAGATCTCTAGCTGTTAGTAGAAAGGATGTTTATAGCCCACCCCACCCCACCCCACCCCACCCCATGCAAGTGGTTAGAGAAGTTAGTAACTTAATTGGAAGTGTTTCATGAAAAATAAGAAGTTAGTAACGTACTTGCATGTTCTCAAAGACGTTAGTTTTACGAGCACGGTTTTCAGTCAACCGGCATAAATCTGTCCAATTTCCAGAATTCTCATATGCTCTGAAAATTCACCAAAACCCTGATAGGGTGCAAAAACATATGAAAACCTTGGGTCCCTATGTTCAAGTAAATTCAAATACAACTCAAGCAAATTCAACTCACTACTCATATCTTATGTATATATATAATAGAAGCAAAAAGTAACCTTCAGTTTTCACTTTCACTTTCACAGTCACTTGCAAAATAATTTGGGCATTAACGACGCGGAAAAATACGATGGCCAAGCATGTCCGACCATCGTATTTCCCCACCTCGCTTTTGACACCAACAGTCCCGCGAACTAACTTTCAACAAACTATTTTAAAGGTTATTGAAACTACACTGCATGAATGTGCCAACTAAATACATGCAAATAAATCGTAAATAGTTACATATCGTATACATTTTTATTTGATTTCAGTTCAGTATTCTCAAGTTTTTAAGAAACCACATGCAATACTTTAGAAAAGTGAATAAGTGTCACAAGTACATGTGTTTGTGCGCAGGTTGTCTCAATAGATATATGGTCTCAGGCAGAGAAGATCTCAAATGAATATCATGATATATCATGCAAGCATGTTCTTTCACAAGCAAATATTCTTAATGCAAATCATTGCGAAATATTGTGTCCCCAGACTCAGACTGGCCATAAATTTCAGCAAATTTGCCAAATGCTGATCCGCAATTGAAAGTTTTGATGGCAAGTTCGTGCAATTATAATTCAGTTGGGGGACCTCCACTGTGAAGCATGCTGTTCGAAGTTAAGAGGGGACTTGGAGATTTTTCTTTTTGTTCGGAATGGCATTTGGATGCGTGTCGTATTTTCTACAGGGTCAACCAGCCCCATGCAGGCTACCTTTAGCCTCCAAACTCACTAATGTTACTTAGGGCTTAATAAATTAAATAATTTGTTAAAAGAATTTGAGTACCCAAAACCCTCAATAGTTGCATGAAAAACGCGGTCAAAGTATGTCAAACTATGATTTGGTTCTTTGGAATTGTGCTGGATTCGTTTATTTTGAACTAAACACCTGTGGAAGTTCAACCAGGCACTGAAATGATCCACTTTTGCTACAATTAGCTGTGTGCAGGAGAGGAGGCCAAGGAATGTCACGTGATCGAATGCAACTAAACCATGTCACTTTATTTGGAATCTGATGGCTCTCATTGTCAGAAATTGTTAAGCTTGGTTACTGCTAGCCTGCTTTGGTTAGAATCTGCTCCTGCAAGGCCCCTGTGCTCTGCTGTCATCGGCCGCTCGGCTGTGCTCGGCGGCTCGGCTGTGCTTGGCTGTGCTCGGCTGCGCTCGGCTGTTGTCGGCTGTAGTCGGCTGTGTACTCAGCTGTACTCAGCTGTACTCGGCTGGTCCGCCGTGCTCGGTCGGCTGTAGTGGGCTGTAGTCGGCTTTGCTCGGCTGTAGTCGGCTGTAGTCGGCTGTAGTCGGCTGTAGCCGGCTGTAGTCGGCTGTGCTCGGCTGTAGTCGGCTGTAGTCGGCTGCTCGGCTGTAGTCGGCTGTAGTCGGCTGTAGTCGGCTGTAGTCGGCTGTAGTCGGCTGTAGTCGGCTGGTCGGCTGTAGTCGGCTGTAGTCGGCTGGTCCGCTGTAGTCGGCCGTAGTCGGCTGTAGTCGGTTGTAGTTGGCTGTGGTCGGCTGTAGTCGGCTGGTCGGCTGTAGTCGGCTGGTCGGCTGTAGTCGGCTGGTCGGCTGTAGTCGGCTGGTCGGCTGTAGTCGGCTGCACTCGACCGTGTGAAATTCCTAAGCCCTCTCTCCTGGCACAATGCAGAAGTGGAAAACTTAGGTTGAATCCGAACACAGCCTGTTGTAACGGCAGAACCCAAATGGATAGCCGCGCCGAGATAGTGGCGATCGGGCGTGGGCACAAAACTCTTGGATGCTTGAGGTGGAGCACCCAGCGCTTCAAAAAGGAGCTTGAGCCCCAAGCGGGACACATTAGCTTGCCAGATCACCTCCAGGGCCAGCTCGTCATCGAAGTAGGCCGCCGTGATGGCGTAGAGGCACCTGCGTGCTGCTGCAATCCCCAACTGAGGAAGGCGGTTGAAAGATACCACAGCGCTCTCCAACCCAAAAGCCAAACCCCATAGGATTGTGTACCGCCATCCCTGCTGGGGTACCCAGACCGCCACAGCACTGAATGGGAGGTGTTGGGGGCTCCCAGACGGAAGTCGATCCAAGGGTGGTGCACAGACCAATCCTCTTGGCACGTGACCTGTAGTCGACGGGCAAGCTGCTTGATGACCGCTGGGATGAAGTCCAGGTTAACCGTATAAATTGTCTCCACCATGCTTGTGCTCCGGTTGTGCAGGGAGCGCTTTGCGTTGTCTATGGCGCGCTCCTTCCCATCTGGTTGTACAACAAGAAAGCGCTCCAGCGGTCGCCACTGGCCCCGGCCGAAACGCCTATCGAGGTCCTGTCGGGTAAGAAAACCCGAACAGAAACCCTTTTGCTGTTCCAGCAGCGTGGCCTGGTAAATGCGCTCGGCGTGAACCGGAAGCCGCGAGCCCTCGATGCGCCGGATGGCTTCTTCGGCCTCAGGCCCCAGCCACTCAGCCACTGGTAGAGCTTCCCGACCTGGGATGGGCCGAAACACACCACTGGGTGCACATCACCCACTATAGGGTACCCTCGGATCATTTGAACTGGCTGCTTCAAATCCGGCCACCGTAGCATCACGGTCAAGAAGGCCATCATCCCTGGTCGTTTTTGTGCTGCCACGCGACTGGCGCTAACACAGCGGAAGGTGGCCAGCGCAGTCTCCAGAGGTTGCAGAGCCTTGCTCACCTGGGTCAAAACACGGCGGCACTGCGCAGAGTAGCTCGCCAAGTGCTGTCGCCAGACGGCCACTGCATGCAAAACAAAATCGACATCTGGGTCTGGCCACTCGCGCAGCCGAAAGGGTGAGGGCAAACGGCCAGCCGCTTCCATATGCTGCTCCTTCCCGAGGCCAGGGGGGAGTAGGTGGTCGAGACCCTTCCGAGAATTCCCGGGGTAGCGTTGGCCTGTCAAGCCGGCGAAGAGCTCAGCCCTGTGCTGGCGGGGGATTGGCGTAGGTCCCAAGGAATCCAAGACAATGCCACGGCCAAGGGCCCAGGCAGAAAAAGCTTGGAGCTGCCAGATAGCCAGTGGCTTGAGCTTCTGCCGGACACTATGCCAAACTGCATGCTCCACCGTGAACTCAGAGAAAATTGCAGAGCGCATGCCCTCCACCACCTGGTCGCTAGAGAGCAGACCAGGTGAAGCGGCGAGGCGCCCCGGTTCCCAGACCGTGCCAACCAAGCGGTCTTTCAAAGCCGCCTCCTCCAAATCCAAGGGAGTCCTGGGTATCTTCGAAGACAGCGCGCCCGGTAGTAGGCAAAACAAGGCCACAATCATCGGGAGGTGAAAACCATTTCCAATGAGACTATTCTGGGGCTGTCTGCGAACTGCCGGTGGACCATTAACTGCTTGAAGGCACTGGGCCGGCAGACCCATCATTTGGCAGCGCTCCTCGGGGAAAGGTTGTCTCCATTCGTGCTGTCGCCACAGCAGACTAGCTTCCTCATATGCTGACGGGGGAAATCTGCGATCGTCACTAAAGAATTTGGCCGCCGCTTCAGGCGCCACCAGTTTCACCCGGTCAGTAGGGTGCCAAAACTCTCTTGTAAAGGGGTGCATAGCGCCAACTCCATGGGCCCGAACCACCTCTGAAGCATCAAAGAGCGGCGCGAACCCGCCGTCACAATGTACCTTGGCCGGGATAGGCTTGTCTGAATGCTGGACCCATTCCCATCCGTCAGGGGGGGTGCGCTCAGGCGACACACCACGACCCCGACACCCGAGCCACAGCAAGCGACGCCGCTGCACCCATCCGCAGGCCGCTGCGTCCATCACGATGGGTGGGAACCCTACCCATTCAGTATATTGGTCCCTCACATCTAGCGGCATGGAGGCTACATTCTCGAGGAAGGTCACGATGTCCAAATTGCGACACTCAGGGAGGGCCTCCAGTTCCTCACGAATACGCCGGAGTTGGAGCGGTTGTTGGCTCCGCACATCGGCCAGGCCCTTCCTGTCTGGGTTCAGTGCTGAATTGCCTTGGCACGGCGAACCGCCGCCGAGAATGATACCCCGGACGGTTCGTCGCTGTAAGAATGGACGGAGCACAGCACCAGTCACATTTTCAACAGCGTCCACTGCCACCACCTGGGATAAGCACTGCTGGGTAGCCTGGGCAGGAATAGGGTCGTTTTCGGCTGCTACCGCATGGAAGCGGGTGCCCATTGCCAGCAGTGCTAAGCATAGACCACTAAAGCCAGCCCAAAGATCTATCACCAGCCACGCACCTACCAGTGGGCGAGCCCAAACAAATTGCGGGAGGTCACCCAAACCCCGCCACGCAACATGTTTCGCCGCCCGTAGCTGCAACGCTGCCGGGTCTGAGTGCTGCTGCGGCAAGTCTACCCGGGGGGCCCGGAGTAAAACTTCCCGGATGCCGCTAAGCGTGTCATCCTTGCATGCCTGGCCCTGGACCCCCGAGGTACCCAGACCCCGAGGGCGCAGGAGTCAATCCTCATGCTGCACCCGTGTGTGGGCCCGGCTAAGACATGGCTTGCCGCTAGGCAACTTCACGTCGCAGGCATGTAGGTTTTCACACTGCCCGTTGGAGCAGCCACGCCCGTCGTTGAAGGGCTTACACAGGCGCTTACCACCTTTCACCATGCTCACTGTAGCAAACCTGTCTGCTTTGAGGGTGCGCGGGCGTTTGGTTGCCGGCTCGCCCTCCGGGAGGGTGTCCTCTCCAGGCCGTCGTTTGGGGGTCGCCGGGTGCCCAGACCCGGCAGACCCGACCAACGGCGAGGCCAGAGGTGACCGCCACTCCAAATGGGTCTCCTGCAAGGCCTGCTTCAAGGCCAGCGACCCTGGCAACCCACGCCTCACATGCGTGGCAAGCTTTCCCCTGGTCAGGATGTCGTTCCTTTGCATCCACAGCATGGAGCCACTCGCGTACTCGGCACAGTTACGCAGAGCGCCATCAGCATATCCCAGAGCGGATGATAAGTCCATCATCCAATGGCGAGCACCCTCGTCGTCCACTTGATAATTGCCAGCCCATGCCATTGCGTGCGCCAAAACGCGCAGCTGCTAGTACTCCACACAACTCTTAATGGGCACTCCTTCTTCACGTTCAAATTCCAGGTGCAAGTTGTCACCCAGGGTCACAGACCCTTGGGTGCGTGGTTGTGCCACCGCGATCACACTCTTCACCTTGCGGGCCTCAATCACCGTGAGCTGCCCCTTGCGAAACTCCCTGTAAAGGCGAGATCTCAAGGCTTCACAAGGCTCCAGCGCAGGGTCCAGCTGCAGGTTGTAGCGGCGCGTCCAGTCCTGGTTGAGAGACTTCCAGCGGTTCGTCCAAGTCGGTCTGCTTGTTGGAGGGCACGGCCGCTTGGCGCAGGGCCTCACGGCCGATGTCAAAGGCACTGCGGAAGCGCGCCAGTGCAAAATCTTGTTGTCCTTCAAGGTGGGAACTTGGTTAACCAAAGTTTCCACACCTGATTCCCAACTCTCATGGGGGGTCAGATACACGTAGTCATCCAGGGTGACCACTTGGTGCTTGGCAATGAATGCCTCAGCCCACTCGTTGGACACGTTGGCCAGCTTCAAGCAGCCTTGCAGGCCGCGGTCATCCGCCAAGACATCTACGCGGCTCATGGCTGAAGGGCAACCGGAGCACCACTACTACGCTTGGGTCCAAAAACTCCAAAGCATATTATGCGTGCTACCGTGATTGCACACTCCGCACAGGTAGGGACAACAAAGGTGCACCACCTTCCCTAAAAACCTAACTACGCCTACTGACTAGGGGGGGACCCGGGGGGTAGCCACACCCCTATCATCTGCCCGCTCACTTTTTCTCATAAAAGAAGGTCCGGGTCGTCAGCCGCTTTAGGCCTCCCAGGTACAGGCCCCTTGGCATGCGTCCCAAGCAGCGCCGGCAGACGGAATCCATACTGCCCTGCAGGAAGCCTTCTCCACGCGAAGGGTCCTGGACGAAGGGGGCATCTCTGCAGTAGTGTCTGAGACTACGTGAGTGCCTGTTTGAAC
>CAMXCT020000594.1:70617-232559 GCA_947184155.2 Cladocopium goreaui | reverse complement strand
CACATTTTTGATGATTAATCCCTCATTCCTATCAATTTTTTCATGATGAAATCTTTGTTTGACCATGCCTTGTGTCCAGATGAAGGCCTATGACTTGGCGTTGAGTCACCAGGAGTGGGCGAATTGCAGGCGCTTGATGCCTGCTGGTTGGATCATGCCTTTAAGGTGGTGCCCCAGTCCGTTTGCAAAGTTGGTTTACAATGAACTCCAATAACCTGGAGTGATTATGAACCAACTTATACCGAGGGGTCCAGCTTATAATGTCTATCCCATTTTACAAGTCATGACTGACTATCATCAATACAATATTATCAAAACGGTGCGGGAAAACCCGACTTCCAGTACATTGCCATCATGATTCCAGTTTCAAACAAAGGAAACCATATTCCGCATGAATGAAGTGGCTGAAGCGCAACAGGGTAGGAAACCATGGTGGAATTACCTGATATCATGGGGGTTCTCTGGCCGTTATGAGAAAGCAATCTAATGTACAAGAAATCGGCGGTAATTGCCCATACATGGTCGACGCAAAAAAACGATTTACGCCTTGGTGGACAAGGAAACTGGTCCAAAAATGGGGTCTACCCCCAACGTTATCCATGCTCTAAGGGCAAAAATGGCAGCAATGCATTGGCATTGGGGGCGCCCCATGTTCAAACAAATTCAGCTCGCAACAGTTGGTAGCCACTGCAGCCACTATGGTGTTATGGTTTCCATGCGCTGCATGGGTGTGTCTGAAACTGGTGTATGCTAATGGTCACTACTATGGACGATGAGCAGAAACCATTGGATCTGAGGCAAGCGTCCTCAATTTTCACAGCCCCAGATGGGTTTGAAGCATCGCAGATCGGGCCTTCTTTGGCGTTGGGATGGTGGGCTTCTTTGCAGGCCTGAGCCATGGCAAGGCCCGGGGAGCCCGTGCGCCGAGGCGCCGGCCAAAGAGCCAATGTTTGGCAACGGGCGGAGGCTCGAAGATGACCCATGATTTAGTTCTGACTAATTCGTGCTAACTCATGTTTGAATTTTGGAGGCTGAATTTGCCCCCGTTTCTACGTTAACAATCCGGTTCCTTCTTCCCTCATCATGCCATTGATCTTCTTCCAAGATTGTGCCCGTGTGCATTTTATTCGATGACCATATCGATTTCTGCCAGGAACGATTTCTGCTCAATCCTGTAGCGGTAGCAACCTCTGACATCCCACCGCCACGCATTTCTGTCTGCAATTTTGCCACTGATGTTACATTTTTCCTGTATGTGTTTGTGATCCTGCCAAAACAACGATTCTGTTTTCGCGCCGAAACCGAACATGGACATAATCATTGTCCTCGATAAGGTCTAAGCAACTTAGGCAACGACACATGAGCTCACATGACATTTGTTCTGCCCTTGGCGCTTCTATTGTGCCCTTGCTGGCCCCTACAGAGAATTCAAAATCGGGGCACATGACCTAATTGGTTAGTTTTGTATGTTTTTTGGTCTTCCCCACATACATGCCTCTATCAACAAATAATTCCGTGCATGAACTTTCCAATGATGCTTGATTGAAATCTGGATGTTTTCCCATGCTTTCTCCATATTTGGATTTTGCTGAGCTCATCTCATGAAAGTCTACAGTTGTATGACCATCCGGCCCAGTTGAGAGGTGCAAAAGCGTTTCGGGGATAAGATATGAACCTTTCCGAATGCAAAGGGAACCAGTCTCACTCCATGCCTAATTGAAACTGTATATTTTACCAGGGCTGCTGAGCAAACAGACTTGGCCGGGGGACTTTGCATTCTAAAGCGACGTGGGAGTCAACTGCGTGTCAGCAATCCAAGCTGGTATTTCTAATATCTGCAGGCAGAAATATACTTGAATAGATCTCATCTAGATTCCTTGATGCAGAGTTCATGCTCGTGCAGGGTGAAGCAGCACTTCCCAAAAGCAAGGTTTTTGGCACTCTGAAAGTCGAAAATTTGCCATCGATCCTTCGCCAGCAATGTCCTGGAATTCATAGGGCTGAAATATGCTGAAACATCATGTACCATGTAGACTCAGACCATCGTCTTTACTGCCTCGAGTCCTTTGCCTTCCTTTTCCCGCAGTAAATCCAGCACGGAATGGAGCATGTTTCTTTCCCTTTTTTTTATGTTTCCACACCTAACATCACCTATACATGCTGCCAAAAAAGGGGGAACTACCTCCAGCAGGCATCATCATCCATCTCTTATGGCATATCTTGAAGTCACTTCACAGCTAGTGATTGGTAAAACCTCGAATCTGGGTTGTCTTTTATCATAGCATAGCCACGGGATCATCATTTTCCCATTCACATATGGCATATGTGGGGTATATACCCTGGCCAAACCTAGATGTGATATAATTACTGTTCCAATATTTTTGCCTCCATTCCATCAGTTACTGGCCAAATCCCTTTTTTCTTTTAGTGAACTATTGCCAATAATGGGTAGATCATGATCTATTACTAATTACCATTTACATTTACTTAGTTATTAACTTTTGTTAGATATTGCATATTGCCATTTACATATGTTTAAGTATCACCACATGTGGATGTTATTAAGTATTAGGAATTCTTAATGGTTAAGTATTCCAATTTTTATTGATGACCAAATCCGAATTTAAATCCTTCACTCCCACTGGTTTAATCATCAAAATCCTCTTTTTTTCATGTGCCTCAACATGGGGTGCCCCCAAACAGCTATTTACCCTCTGGTAATTTAACATAACTATGGAAAATCACCATTATTAATGGGAAAATCCACTATAAATGGCCATTTTCAATAGCTATGTTAGTTTACCAGAGGGTAAACAGGGAAAATGATGATGAACCATCATATTTAGGGTTTCCCCAGCTCCAGCACCCGCATCATAATCATCACACCCCAGACTCCCCACACGGGTGCAGGTGGTGGCATGCTCTTGGAGCTTGCCGGAGCCTGGCGAAAACCACGGAGCCTGGTGAGTTTGTCAGCTGTGTTTCATGATGTTTCGTGACCCAGTGTTTTGATGGAGGGAAACATCTGAAACAATGAGAAACATTGACAAACCAGATTCTGCCTATTGGTTCAATGATAAGCATTGATAAACCAGAGGATTTTACCATATTTTACCTATTGCTTCACTAAAATGACAATTTTTGGGATCATTTCGGGGTACATTTCAGGACAAACCCGAGGATGCAAACATGGCAGTGGAATGTGCGTATGGAAATTTACCCCACTGGGGGATGCATGAGTAAAAATTGGGAACACACGCATCAAATTAGTTCGGAAACCACAACGAATATCCATTTTTGTTAGCTTTATATATTTTAATTATAGTTTAATTATAGCTTAATACAGTACCACTTTGGTTGGTAACATCTCCAAAGATTGGTTTAAGGGAGAATCTTCAGGGAATCATTGGGTTTTCCGTGAATTTCTCCTTAAACACATTCTGAAAATCAGTTTTTTTCAACATAAATTACCATCTTGTTATTTAACATAGCCATAAACGGAGGTTTCTAGCTGGGAAAATCATCTATAAATGGGCCATCTATACCATGGATATGTTAAATAACCAGAGGGTAACATAATCCTAATGTTGGTGTCATCATTTTCCTCATTTTCCCTTGATTCAGTCCCAACTCTCGGCAGGTCTTCCACCAGCCAATCTAAGCGCACTCGTATCTTGATCCTCATGTGTCATAGTGGAAAATCAGAAAAATCATTGGGTGAATCCCACATGAACTCCCAATTTTTCCGGTTATGGTCATTTAACGTTGCGAAGTGGAAAATCACAATTTCAAAAACAGGTAAATCATGGTAAATCATCAGAAATCATCGTCAATTAATGTCAATTACCTATAAATAAGCCATTTTCGTCCATTTTCCATAGCTAAGTGTGAAAAAGCCAGGTACTTCCCCATTTCGCCTTGGCCGCAGCAGATCCAGCTTTGGGTCGCACACGCGAGGGCTCGGCGGCTTCCTGTGGGTGGTGAAACCATAAGATTTTATGATCAAAGTCACATGGGATTATAATTGATTATAGTGGTTACATGATTATAGTGGTTACATGATTACTGATTATAATTGATTACATCACATTATAGTTATACTAATTGATTATAGTGGTTCATGATGGTACACAAATAGTACGATCTTGAGGACATCCATGTACATAATGTGCATCTATCTCACAGTGGTTCATGGGAAATATCTTATGGGTATATATATATATGCTACCCCCCCCAGAACCTATGTTTCAGAAGCTGCGACCCTGCTTGAAGGCATACTGCCATGTTGCAATGATTTGAGCAAAGAAGACGGCAGGTGCTGTTGATGACACGGCCAAGATGATGAGTAGCAGTCCGAAACAAAATGACATGTTGTTTTTTTTGCAATGATCAGTATCCAAAAGTCAACTGACAAGGTGGTTTATGATAATTACCCCTTGCATCTTTTCTGAACACTATTCATGTGGTCAAAGGCAACAGTGACAAGGGGGTTCTGTGTGGACTTTGTGAAGTGAGCTAGCAGGTTGTTTTCCTGAAGACGTTGATGAATGACCAGTGTTCAAACATAGAATGAACTGGTGGCTTCTGGTGATTATCCCCTAACTTTTTTTGTTTGAACACTGCTCTGGTGAATGTGTAAGGCAGGCAGCAATGCTTTTGACACAGATGGCGATGCGATGACGTTTTCAGGGACGGAGCTGGAATTTGACCATTTCCCAGGAGCAGAGCACACCGGTTGCCAGCCAAAGGTCGTCGTTCTTGTGCCAGTACTCATACTTGGTTGGGGCCAGTTCGGGCGTTGTGTGGCTAGCTACGTGTGCATGAACAAGCGCATTCTGACATGACGAACGTGGAGAGCCAAGGTGCTGCCACGATTCCTCTGCCAACCTGAGCCCGTAAGGAAAAGGCTGGAATGTTGGAACATAGCAGAGCAGAAATGCGCAGGTCCCATGCGCAACCCATGCTGCAGACAAGGGACGGCAAGGATTCGGGATCGAACCTCAGATACTTAAGCGGCGGCAGTGGCTTGAATGACGGTGGTTTGTATTCAAATGCATTGTTGAGATGACAGATAGTTATAGCAAGAAACTTTGAAGACGGAGACATGGTCTTCTCGCCGGTTCCCTTCAGGAAGCCCGGCTTCTTCGTCACTTTGCCAAGAGAAGGTTTGCATTTGCGTGCACGCAATCCCATTGCAGAAGCACAGAGAAGTTTACTGAACTGCTGGATGGTAAATGGCTACAAGTTCAGGTGAAATATGGCATTCTGTAGCAGAATAATTATTGACACAGCTTGGGGTCACTTGATTTTTTCAGTTTTTTCAGCTTTTCGGGTTTTCACCTTTCAGGAGAAGCCTAGAACTGAAAAACTGAAAAACTGAATTCCACAAGAGAAGAATGGACCCCAGACTTCTCCTATGGAATTCAGTTTTTCAGTTTTTCAGTTTTCCCACTGTTGGTGCCTCAAATTTTATCGGAACAAAATCGGTGCCAAAATAAATAAAATTCACTGTAAATACCAGTAAAATTGAAGTCTGCATAGGTTTTGGGAGGGTACCATATATATATATATTGTGAACAAATTGATCCTTGTTCTGGATTATCCCTTTTGTCTGTAGTACCAGTAATGCTGATAGCGCCGGGCAATCTCAGTGCATGGCATGCGGACAGCGTTCTTATTTTCCTCGCGCAGGACTTGAGCCAATATCATTGGCGGTCCATGCATGACTGTGCACATGTTCATCATGTGCAGCTACACTGTTACCTCGTTCCCCTTCGCACCCCCCATGCCTATGGCATCTTCGAACCATAGGCACGAGAGTGGGAACTTTGAATTAGATTCTTCTGCTACTCGAATTACGCCTATGTACATAAAACATGCCATTCGGCTCCCCCTTCCCCACATACCCGTCGGGAATAATGGTTCAGGGTTCGCCTACTCCTTGGCTGTCGATGCATCGACGCTTCATCAAGCTGTACAACGCGAATTATTGCTAGCTAACATCTACTTTTCTACGTTGGCTAAGCATGCCACTCACCCGTCGGGAGAAATGGATCGCCTCGCTACCAAAGATTTACAATGCTAACTAACGAATTCACGTGCACAATGCAGAATCTCGTGCAGATTGGGAATATCAAAAAGTCTTGAACCTAAGCGAATTAGTCTAATGCCTCGCTCAGTGTCCACTCAGTTGGTCTTTTCCTGATCATCTGTTCATAAAGACGGTAAACATCTTGTAGCCCAGTGATCATTTTGACGGATCGAAGCAATTGGTTTACTGCTCACGGCGGACTTTCTTCCATTGAGGTGCTGTTGGAGTTCTCTCCCATCCTGCCGCACGTTTTGGAGCAGCTTTCGGCGATGAAGGCTTTGCAGGCGGTGCCTTTGATGGTTCATGGGATTTCGGCATAGCCTTGCCCTTTGGTGCGCTAGCCGATGAGGATGATGCTGAACCAGTGCCTTCAGGTGTCTGTGAAGGTTGTGCGGGTGGTTTAGCAAACTTGGAAGCTGCAGTATGTCCAACCGCTTTGAATACTTCACTCACCACTTCGTCGCCAAGGGTTGGAGCCATCTTCGTTTTCATCTCGGTCTTTCCCCTCTGCGCCTCGGCCTCGGCCAGCTGAATAGCATAAGCCATCTTGCTGACAAAGTTTTGAGGTAAAGGAATGCCACATTGTTGGGCTGCAAAGAGCAGTTCTACTCTCTGTTCTTTCTCCCTCAGGCTCAGATATACCGAGAACGCTGGGAGTTCGATGCAGTTGGGGAAGCCGTGGCTCCCGGAGCGAAAGAAGGTGTATGACTCGTGCTCCGGAAAGGTTCCTTTGAGCAGTCGTCGAAGGAAATTGCTGATGGTTACTCGCATCTCCTGTTTCCCTTGGGCATCAGCCTGCATTCGGTTCATTGGCATGAGAAAGCCTAATGACTCAGGAGTGTACCCAGCGCGTACCAGAAATTCCATCATCTTCTCATAGATCTCTAAAGTCTTGATGACAGGCATCATCATGTTTCTTGGTCGCCCTGAGTATAACTTCTCTCCTTCTGACCATGAATTCCTCTTCCCTTTCTGCTGAAAGAGTTCATCCAATTCCAGCTCCGTCGGTCGCTTGAGGTTGCCATCCTGGTCTTCTCCTGTATAAGGACAGAAGTCGTCCAGGTCCAGCCGGACTCGCTTGGTTTCCGTCATCATCTCATAGTACTCCTCTGGGGTCAGAGTGACTCTCTGTTTGTAGTAGAGCCTGAACATTGTGATGAGCTTTGACATGACGGCATTGTCATACAAGTGAGCCGCGGCCTCGGAGACATCATTGTTGATAAGTCCGTCTTCTGGCATACCCTTGCTGCCGCTCTCGAGGTTCTTGGTCCATGCTGGAAGTTTGGAAGAGGGTTCATCTTCAGGTTCGACTTCCATTTCATCGTCGTCTTCTTCAACGATTTCGTCGTCTTCCTGTTGGGCTTC
Organism: Cladocopium goreaui; assembly: GCA_947184155.2. Taxonomy (NCBI): domain Eukaryota; class Dinophyceae; order Suessiales; family Symbiodiniaceae; genus Cladocopium; species Cladocopium goreaui. The sequence continues at coordinate 225,103 of CAMXCT020000594.1, read as the reverse complement.
CTCCTCCTGATCCATTTCCTCATCATCGCCTTCGTTGTAGTCGACCTCGTCAGGATTGAAGCCATAGTCGTTGGATTCGGATACGTTTTCTTGTGCTTGATGGACCGTATCCTTGAACAACGATTCTTCTTGTCGACGAACTTCTTCATCGATCTCTTTCTTCGTGGCCTCATCTTCATCGTCTTCAGGAGCTTGTAGCCGATAGGGACGGATTCCACAACTTTCAAGTTCCGTCCAGCAAACTAGACGCACTGCTAATTTTGTCGGCGTCTCATTGAGACAGTGAGGACAATGGCGGCAACCTGATGTTTGCACCCTTTTGCGTTCGACTATGTAGTCAATCAGCTTGATGCGGGCCAGGTATTGCTCTTGTCCGCCAGGCTCGATGAGGTTGTTCTTGAATTGGTTGACGATGTTCATGGCATCCATGGCGGTTTCGTCAAACGGTTGATCTTCGGCGTCGATGCACTGACTTGCAACCCTCAAGATGGACTCCTTGGTGGCTACCGTTCTTGATTTGATAGTTCCAGACCGGACTACCTGGTCGTAGCCCGACGGGACGAACAACCGGAGCCATGTCTTATTGTTTTGGTCCTTTGGGTCCTGAATCCATCCTCCTTTGATTGCCGAGAACGGGACGATCTTTGGTGAGACGATCTGTCCCGAGTCAGTCAGTCGACCGCCATATTCCACCATCAAGGTCTCGGTCGGGACGAACAAGCAAATGTAGTCCCCTCTTCGCGTATCAACGCTCTTCGTGATGGTCCATGATCTGTGATCCCATGGCACATACGGGTTGAAGAACGTGAACATCCGATGACCTTCTCCAAGACCTCCTGGAATTAATCCCTGCCTCCAAATGCTTCGAAGGTTGGTCTTCTTGGTGATGTGGAAACAAACCGGTAACGACAAAATGGTGTTGGGCGCGATTGGGTGTGAAAGTAATGAGGACAGCAATGAGACGTCGTCCCTTGAAGATCCTTCTTTGTGCCCCGTAGGAGCACGGACCGCCACAGGGTAGAGCAGTAGACCTTCATCAGGAATGTTCGTGTCCGCATCGACTTTGTTGTCAATGCACGTCGGGCTGGTGCGCTCAATGTCCTTGTTGATACCAAATGCCAAGACTTGTTCACGAACGCGACGTCCATACCGGGCACAGTGGAACATGATCTTGAAGAGCAATGTCATGCGGTAGTTTGCCTCATCGACATTCCATGCATTCTGATCATTTGCTCTTCCTTTTGGAGCAAGGAATACATGTGGCCAGCGTGCGTACTCGTGCCTCCAGATGGACTCACATTTGAGCACCTCCTCGATGGGCACCCAGCCGGCGTCATCACATGACAGACTCTGTTGTTCTGATACCTTCCCCACGTTGTGCCGCAGGATCCTGTTTAGTGATGAACTCACCTTGTCCTCGTAGGCATTGAGCCGGTTGCCAGTCTCGAAGCGGTAGTTGGCCGCATATTCTACACCTCCAAAGTAAGAGCAGTTGAAGAAATGGGCCCCCGTAGTCGGGATGATTTTCAAGAAACCATCTTGCGGCCCCTCGACTCTCTTGTAGAAGGGCTTCCTGATGTTGTTATCAGAGTAGCTTGCCATGAAGTCTGGCACTGACCAAGAGTCACCTCCTCCTCTGACAATAGCGTCTCTGACCACTTCGTTGAGGTCAACAATGTTCTGTGGTCCTAGCTTTGTAACATCACGTCCTTCTATGCAGAATCTACCATACTCATCGAGGTCACCAACTTCAGACATAGTTCTGATGCTGTCGTACCATTGGTGTTCACTAAACCTCGATTTTGTAGGTTCATCCGTTTGCCCCGACCCATCAGTAGCACCTGAACCGTCCTTCTTGTGCTCAGGAGGCTCCATATCGACGTCATCAGATGTTGGACTATCAGCCTCGAGCGACGCTCGGACAGCCTTTAGCACCTTTCTGACTTCATCCCTCTTCTCATGTTCACATTCAAGATGGCCATGTTGGGTGCTACCACAATACAAGCACACGTTGACATCCTCAGAGACGGTAAAGAGTTTCCCCAACGCATCCAAAAGTTGTTGTTTCCCGGAATTCTCTGAGTCCCTGACCACATCGGTGGGGTCGTTCGCTGGCTCATCAGCTTCCTCCTCCCCAGGGTGAGCCGACGACTCGTCACCTGGCTTGGCATCGGCATCAGTGCCCATACTGGCGTCACCCCCTGTGATGTTGTTCTTCCTGCGATAATGAGAGAATACCTGATCCTTCTCCCAGTCCGTGAGGCAGCAGAAATTGGCCAGCGAGTCATATCCGGGGATTGCGTGGATGAGCTTCATGACCCTTTCGGCTTCTGCAGTTTGCAGTGTGCAGTCGAAGGATCCCCGTCTCTTGTCATTGATGGTGCTCGAGGTTCGGGAGGTCGATGTGAATTGAGCCAGTGCCTTTTCCAGTCCATTGAGATACTCAGCTGGATCAACGCTAGCATTGAAAACATCCACGACTCCCTTGGCCATATTGGCCACGTCCAAGACACCAAGCCAGAACTCGATGATATCTCCAGTTTTCTCGGCAGAGGCACGGGAGAATCCAAAAATCTCGTTCCTCTCCTTCACCTCGGGAACGGCAACCTTTTCGAAGAAGTCTTCGTATGCGACATTTCCGCAATCCTTTGTGACTCTATAGATCAAAAGCCACTTCTTTGCAACATCATCGAAAACTCTTTCGCGATATATGCTGAATTGCTTGCCGCGTCCGTTCCGGAAAATTTCCAGAGCTTGCCTCTTCGAAATTCTGACTCCTCCCATGTGAGATAGAGATTTCATCAAGTGCTCCCCATACGCCAACGATGCATTTGAAATCAACGAAGACGCAGTAAATGTGAGCCATGTTTGGAATCCTTGATTGATGTCAACAATGTCAACACCAAGATCCTCGAATGCAACCTTCAACCTAGCTGCAAGGAGTAGTACGGACTTCCTGGCCTCCAATGTGGGAGATGAACGCTTGTAATGGTCCTGGGTGTTGGCGGAGCAATTAATGCAATGGGTTGGTCTCGACTGGCACGTCTCGATCTCATCCATTGTCACTGCACCTCTACAGCTTCCGCATAGGATGTCGTCGTTCTCCTTGTCAATGGTGAACCACATGCATCGATCGGAAACCACTGGTTCCAGCTCATGGGTGCCGACCACCGGTTCGACCCAACTGGTCTTGAACCTTTTGTCTTTGGTGAATCTGTTCACGGCGGTTCCAGGGCCTCGCTGGAAGATTGTGGTGTCGTCATTTGCATAATCACCAGGGGTCATTTCACCACCTGCGATCTTGAACGCCTCAGTTGGTCCGGTCATATCCTCCAGAACTTTGGCGATGATGCCCGATTCGTCAGGTTTGAACGCTCCCTCATTGAGAACTGATACATGTTCCCTGTTCGTGGCACACATGAGGAAGACCCTTTGGCGAAATAGATTCTTCTCGATGACAGACCAAATTGCCGTCTTTCCCAAAGTCCCCTTCTTGGTTGTACTCAAAATCGAATACTGTTTTCCGAATTGCGAGTACATTGACCTCCACATCCTCTGATCCGATGTCACCAAGATCCCTTGGAGCCTCATCTTCTCAATCAGCTCCTCTGCGATCCTGGACGTAACAGAGTCCATTCCGTTGAACATGGAGTCATTGTTGATGGCGACCATCAGGGGTCTGGACGTAACTTGATCAAGATCGAGCACCCCTTTGACAAACTGATTCTTGAAGTCGTTTTCAAGCATGACACAATGAGGTGGTTTTTGTGCATGTAGGAACTGCAATGACAACCAAAGGTGCACAGTTATCAAACCATCGTCGACGGTATCCGTGCTGAGGTACTGCTTGACCTTGTCAAGGGTGTCGAGGAATTGCTGAAGGGGTCGTTCTGCTTCAGAATCATGGATCTTGAACACCTCGACACTTTCCCATCCCATGTCAGCTAATCCCATTTGGATGCCATGCGTCCCACTTTGGGTTCCCACACGGAACATCAGGTCGGTGATGAGGATGGTTGTTCCAGCCCTGAAATCACCTGCCAACATGTCATGATCTCTTGGACCGCTTGGTGCTTCGATGATCCTGCAAGCAAGTGGGTTGGTGATCATCTTCTTGATGCGGCCAAGGTCGGACTGGTTGGCGACGTTCACGTTCACGTCGTGATGCCCTAGCATCATGAGCATTCCTGCAGTCGACAAATAGCACCCTGTCCGCGTCAGCATGTACTTGCGGACAACGTGGCTGTAGCACCTCAGCCAGTCTTTCTCGGAGATGGTAGACGCGGTGTCCTCCGTCACGACTGCCGGATTGCAGATTCCGAAGACCATGCAAGCATATGCGGTCACTCTCCTCAAGTATTGTGCCCAAGGTGCTGAACCTGAAGTGCTGGCAGCTTGAGCTGCTGGGCCTTGGACGATTGATAGAAGAAAGTGATCCCGCTCGTCCATCCATGCTGAGGTGATGAACTCGGAGTTCCTTTGATCGGGCATTGATGAAGTTCTGAAAAGATATCCATTCGGTACCCGAGGAATCACCCAGTCCTTTCTTGCAGGAGGTGTAGATGGCCTTGCCTTCGATGGTGGAGCTTTTGGTGGTGGTGCACTCCCAGCTGCAGAGCTGTAACCATCGTGTCCACCGGCGGTGGAACTACTAGGCCCAGTCTGTTGTTGTTGCTGTTGTGCCCGCTGTGCATCGGCTTCCCTCTGTTGCTTGTCATTCATCATTCTGATAGGTGAAGGATCCCAACCTGGATGATCCGGTTGACTTGGAGGGTTTCTGCCGTCTCTCGGCATCAGCGGGATGTCCCAGCCATCAATGTGGGAGACCTCTGTGGCTCCTTGGCCCATCTGTGTGGTGGCAGTGGTCGTCACATAGTCGCGGATACAGGAAAATGTCCTGTTCCGTTTCTCCACCTCCTCAAACATGCCCTGGTCGGCCCTCTCAATGTTGTAGCCCCCCAACTCCCATAGGTCGTCGCGGAGGTCGATGGCCTGTTTCATTCTGACCAGATCAGCCTTGATGATCCCGCTCAGGTGTGACATTGATCTGAAGTTTTCCAATTTTGTCATCCACTCATGTAGCATTTTGGAGATCATGAGAATGGTCTGCAAATGGACAACAGCTGCCGTCCGTTCCAAGCTGAGATCATAACTCATTGACATCCAGTCTTCCAGGACATTCTGAACGATGATGGTTTTACCCTGGCTGCTGGTCGCTCTGGCATTGTGACGTCGGAGTGCATAGCCGAGGCTGTAGCTCTCCTCGTACATGATATTGACCAGATATTGGATGCGGTTCTCAACTTCATATGGTTCAGGTTCCTCTCTCCGCATCACTTCAAACGACCACTTCTCCCATTTTCGACGTGCAATTTCCTCGAAGTTCGTCCTCTTTCGGATTTGGTAGCAAGGACTTCCATACGGAGGATACGTCTGGTTCAATGATCCAAGGTTTGCTGGGCTAGTATTTGCGATCTTGTCGCGCAAGTCTTTGACTGTGATCTCCTTGTTGATCATACTGTTTTGCCCAGTATAGTGGTCTTTGAGGGTATCCCATAGTTCATCTATTCTGATTGCGCACTCAAAGGTGCACAACATCTGCATGATGCTTTTCTCATCTGGATTTCTAGCGGCTCCTTCCACCAATTTCGATAATCGGGCCCCTTTGTCAATGAAGCTGATGGCAGACATCTTCAACTCATTTTCGTTGGTCACTTTTGATAACATTTTCATGAGCAACCTGATTGCATGAGTTACGAACGCCCTGCCACTTCTATCCATGACAAAAGCTAAGGCCACAACGACAGGAGGAGATATCTTCACTCGATCCAACCATTCGTCGAGGTCCTTGTCCTTGTAACCCCTGAAGTTTGCCTCCTCATAGGTTGAGAATGGAGCAGGAAGGTTGTGCTCTTGTTTCTTCTCCTGGATGAGGGACAAAGTTGATTTCAGCAAACTAATGCCTTTGGCCGCTGAAGGGATCACAAGGTCAGTTCCAGCCATTGCGAAGACCGAAGTGAGGCATGCGGAATCCGGATCCGTCAAGGCGCACCAACGACGCAGGTAGCAGCCCGACTTCACCTTCAATCCACCTCTAACGGGATCCGGATCCGCTAATATTGATCCACGACCTGGATACAACCTCAGCTTCACCTTCACACCGCCTCGTTGGGTGATGAAGTTAATGAATAGTTGTTCATTGATGGTCTTCACGTTGGTGTTGCATTCATAGTCATTTATGATGACACATGCACATGACTTCGACTTATAGTAATCTTCCTCTTCCATAACCTTTGGTCGGAATCTCTTCCCATAAACGTTGTTAATCAACATTTGATTGGTGACACCTCGAAGGATAGCTCTGACAATCTTCTCGGTATATAATTGTGTTGCACGTGTTTCTCTGCCCGCACATTGACCGTGAGTGTGTGAGCCATCACATTTCACATGCAAGTCAAAGAACTCAACCCCCCATGATACGATCCTCCACGGTTTCTTGATTGCGGTCCCAACATCTTTGAATTGTGACTTCAAACCATACATGCATCCATCAAAGTCATGCACAGTCGATTGGGTCCCATTGATCAGAAACTTCATTCTCTCATCATTCCAATAGTCGCATCCCCGAGGTAGTTCCAACAATGCCATTGCATGCAAAACATGTACACGTTGCAGACACAATGTGAGCTCTTCCCATAGCTCCCAATATAGAAGTGCTTTCATTCTGATGTTGTGCGCTGTGACCTCACTCACATTTTTGTTTAACCGATTCCACGGTGAACCACCGGTGCAAGGTCCCGCAAAGAACACGCAGTCACTAGGACCCCTGATGCAACGTCTCCATTTTGCCCTTCCGTAGTTGGACATGAGGTTGTCATCTTTGGTAATCGTGACCACATGCATCATCTTAAACCGACTCTGTTTGTGAATCTTGGTAATGATGCTTTGCGTTTCGGCACACATGAGGAGCAAGCATGGGGTATCATCCTTCATCTCATAGACGTTGAGAGATATGGTAACGTCATTGAGTATTTTCCCGAGAAAATCAGCATAGGATTGCTTGAAGTGATACGTCAGAATCTTCCCATTCTTTCGATGTAGATTCATCTGAATATCCCAATCATTTTGTTTTCTGGTCTCATGCTTCAACTTGTAATGATGGGCTATAAACATGTCATCCAACGGAATGATGTTCATGTTCCCATCAAGGATACAGGTGACCACAGTGTCCTGGCACGATGCCCTGTCCTCCACGTCAGACCCGCTGTCCATCACATCTTTGATGTCTGCATTGGATATGATCTTGAAGGTAGTGGTCCCTGTCCAAAATTCATTTCTCTTATTGGTCTTCTCGATGTTATTCCCCACCAATCTCCATGAGTCGTGGATCAATCTTCCACTTGACTGAAACACTTGGTTGGTTTCCCGTTCATCTCTAAACCGTCTCAGCTTACATGGCCGAAAGTCAGCCTCTTTGGGGGTAAACATCTTTCTTCTTGGTATTTTGTGCACTCTCATCAATGTTGTTTCATCCTTCCATATCCATTCATCTTGATCACGTTCATTTTTGGATATTTTCTTTCCCTTTCTTGATGATGTTGATGGGTTATAGGCTTTGTCTTTTGACACCCTACCAGCAATCACATCACCACCGGCGAATACAATTCGTTGTCGATTGGGATCTTTGTTTTCTGTGGGATATGGATCATCATCGGGGTCCCCCGTCGGAGGAAATCCCATTGGAAGACTACCCCATCCAGAACTCCCCCCATGAACAACTCGAAGGAGCGTGTTGATCACCCGAGCAGTACCACACGGAGCTGCATGAATGGTTGTGGGTTCATGTTCCATGGGATTGATGACAAAATAGTTGACCTACTCCCACAGTTAACTGAGGATACTTCAGGACGTGAGTCTGACGAGTCGGCACCGCAGCAGCATGGAGCCCTTGTCGTTCTATTGACGCCAGGTGTCCCGGTGAGACAACACCAGCTGATTGCCTAGTAATCACCGACGGTGATATACTAAATTGACACGGATGGTATTGGAAACAAGCTCGTTCTACCCATTGATCAAAACGGTCTTGTTGTTGAACGGGTGGAACTCGATCCTCAACCTTGATCCATTTGCCATGAGAAAGTATCCAGGTACTTCTCAAACAATCATGAGGCAATGATACACCAGATGGTCGCTTTCTAAAGAAAGTTGGCGTCTTAACAACCAATATGGGATCCATACCAGGTAGTTGTTGTAATTGTTCTTTACCAGAAAGACCCTTCTGATACACCTCAGGTGGTAGAATAGGTATTTCGGTATACGGAAAATTTGGAACATCTTGAGTTTTGGTTTGAAACACTTGTCGGACAGTGGTATCAACATCCGTGGTGGGTGAGACCATATCGAGCAGATCTTTCGTACCGATGTCACCAGGGTCCAACAGGTTGATGAGCATACATGCTCTTTTCCATGCTAACGGATTCTTGAAACCTTTGGTGTGAATGTCAGCGGCCATTTTCGAGGTCACCTCATACATGAGTACGTAGTTTTCCCGAGTAAAATGTTCATGGAGGGAAGTAGATGGCTATGCCATGGGTCCTCTCAAGATGCCGCATAGTGGGGTTACGACCCGACCTGACTACACCGATCATGCCCTGATTGTCATCATGAAACAATAATTTGGGCGACTTTCCCGTCAGCGTTTCCCAGATGCTCATTGCGGGCAAGCCCATAGTACGGAGGGTGACATCGGCTGCAACGATTTCAGGCCTCAGGCGTCGAATGGCTTACGCATCCTTGCCGTTTGCTGCCCCCGGACAAAGGAAACCGAGTGTGGTTACCTTGGATATGCATATGAGACCCTGAAGTTGACCTCAAAGACTGGGCACACCCTGCAAAATCAGCATCAGCAAATAAAGACAATGTCAATTCATTGAAGTTGTCCCCAACCCATCCGGTCATTCTTTTAGATAGGCTGGAATTCACGTAGCACATTAAGTGATACAACTTTGCATCGTCATCAATGGTCCACTTTGTTACATTCCTGGCCAGGGAATTAATGGAACGAAGCAGATCAAAACGAGCAATCCTCGCCGCGTACAGCAGCTTCATCAACACGCTAGCAGCGTGTGGCGCTAATGCACCTCTCTCAGACTCCCCAGGCGAGACGTCTTCCCCTTGGGTTCCTTGTTCATAAAACAATGGAGCGTCCGGATCAAACTCATGAGTGCACCATGGACAAACTTTCTTGTTCTTGGGGTTCCCGGGACATGGTGCTCTGGACTTATGCTTCTTTGTTTCTTCAGGTAGACTTGGAGTGGATACGTGTTTCAACTTCGTATCTTTTCCAACAATGTCCAAATACTTCTCCACTGACAGCTTCAACAAACCTTCCATGTCATAGGTCATGGTTGACACCGGGGTTCCATCATGAAGTTTGGTAGATCCCTTTCTCAAAATACAACCAAGATAGAGTCCTAAGTCAGTCTCGGGCTCGATGTTGAGTTTTGATCGAAGCATCTCCCAACCCTTAGTCAGGTTCTCTTCCGGTCCTGCCAGCTTTAAGTCGTCTACATAGATGACAAGAAGTAACTTCAGTTTCTTGTGAAAATACATTGAGGGCCATTCTTCTCCAACAGGAACGAAGTCGAGTTCACGAACTTTCTGATCACAGTGTTGTTCCCACATTGTTCCCGAATCGGGGTGACCATACAAAGCTTTAACCAATCTTACAACTGGTCTACGGAACTTTCGAATATCGACATCGTCTGGCCATGCATCTTCAGGTAGCTCAACCCAACATGGTGGTCCGGTTAGTTTTGCTTGAATGTATGCCTGAATGGCGTCGGCAAGTTTTACATTGTGGCCTGGAAGACACCCATAGAAATCAGCCCATCTCGATGCCTCAAAAGTAGCTGGAGAATTGCCCAAGTCCTGGAAGAAGGCAGCCTCCCAGAATTGGTTCTTCACCTGGTTACCAAGCAAGACACCTCGGCCTTTGAATTTTCTACTAGGACTTCCTGCAGGCAACTGATAGTTTTTCTCAACACAGATACCATGTACTCTGGCCATGTGAACCTCTGTCTTGTTTGCTTTTGCTTCACGAACAACGTCATCATATTCTCTAACGACACTGAAATCGTAGACTCCAGCAGCATGTTGACCCAACCATTCCTTCCTCATAGCTTTACGTGCATCATCGTTTTCCATCATTTCCTTCCGACCAACAGGCCTTGCCACTGCAGTGTTGAACATCTTATTGATATTGATTCCATCACCATTTGAAGTCAGCTTTTCTCGATGATCATCACAATGATTAATGCATGGCATGCATGGAAATGGAAGGAAAACATCACTGAGGCCACGAGCGTCTTGGGGTACTTCGTTGGTGTTGTGCAATGTCGCAGCAGCCACCACCTTCCCCTGGTTGAAGTCATACACTTTGTCGTTGTTCCAAGTGGCTTTCGGTCCCTTGCCCTTCTCGATCTCAGACCATTCATCCCACTCCATCAAGAAGTCATCATCATCCGGTACGTCAGTGTCCGACAGGTCTGAATAACATGGAGTAGAGGCAGAGACCCCTCTCCCGACGGGAGAAACGGACCCTTTTCCATATTGAAAAACTTTGCCTCTTCGGATGTAGTCTTGGGACATGGCCACTCCTGAAACGTGATCGTCTTTGTCGTCTTTCTTGGAGGATTTGGCTTTCTTTACTTCTTTCTCTTTCTTCTTTTCTTCTTTTCTCTTTGCTCGCTCCTCACTTTCCTTGATTTTCGCATCACTTTTCTTCTTCTCCTTCTCAGCTTCGACCTTCTTCTCTTCGGCCTTGGCAATCCCTTTTCTGACAGTCGGTGACATCTTTCTCCACTCGTCAGGGGTATACTTTGAAGGCCTTGGAGTAGTTGATATTCTGCGAAAACCACGTTCATCAATACGATATGGATGACCGCGAGCATTGAGTTTCACCCATTCACCATCGTCATTCAGGTATACGATCCCATCCCCGGCCTTCCCAACGGAGTAATGATCTGGCCCTCCTTCTGGAATATGAAGGTCTGGATGTGCTGGCTTATCGATACCTGGTGGTCCCAATCTTTCCGATATTGCATCAAAGTGCCTTTCAGCTTCCAACTCTCCATCAGTTGGTTCCCGTGGGACCTTCGACGAAGGTACACCACCACCACCATGACCATCGTCATCATCTCCACCATCATCATCATCCGGTGGAGGTGGCGGTAGAATTTCTGGGTTTCCTTCAAGACGATCTTTCACTTTCAATCCTTCAATGGAAACATTGATCCTTTCATACTCTAATTTGCATGGGAATTCAAGGGGTTCCTTTAGCTCGACCCTTTCGGTATAGTGTGGAGTCCTCAGCTTTGCAATGGGCTTCTCCGCATCATAAGCCAAGTTCTGCTTGCTCCAATCACATAGTGCCCATACCCTGTACTTCCTCGACCAATGAAGCCCGGGGCCAATGGAGTATCCGGCGAACACTCCAGGGATTCCCATAGGGTCAAACTTGTGTTGTTGTTCTCGTTCACGTGAACCACTGGGCTTGAAGTACACGAGGGCACCAAAGGGTATCATCTTCCCTTTGAATTCTTCTCCATGAAGTTTGCACCAAGAACTTACCTCATCGTCGTTGGGCTCGATGTTGAGCAAATGGCTCACGCATCTAATGGCATACATCCAAAAGCATGGTGGAATTCCAGCCTCAAGTAGACAGGTTGTTGTTGCCACGAGCACGAATTGGTTAGTTCTCTCTGCGAGCGAGTTGTGCTTGGTCTTTCCGGCCAAGGAAGTATCCATTGGGATCTTTAGGATCTTCATTGCCTTGTCGAACTGTGGGGCATCATCGGAATATGCTTCTCGAATCTTACGACGGCCCATGAACTGTTTGACCGCCCGTATAACGGCGTCTGTGTCCTTTCTGGCAGAAGGATAAGACTGAAGCATTCCTGTATACCTATCCCTGATGACAAAGATGGTTTTGTCGTCGCCATAGTCCTGTTCAGCAATACGACGGTTGTCAACGTAGTCGAATGTGATCAGGTCCCCAAACTTTGTGAGCTTACGCTGAAACGCACCTCTGAACGTTTTCCCGTGCTTCATTTTGGCACGCACGCAAGACTCACAGTAAGGGTTCTTGTAGCGATGAGTTAGAAGGTGAACCTTCGATCGTGCTTCATTCTTCAAAGTTCCCCTCTTACTCAATCGGACTCCTCCATCTTCCTCATCAACATCAATGACATCATCGTCGTCTTCACCTCCTCCATCTTCAGGAATTTCTTCAACTTCAATTGGATGATCTTCATGGATGTCATCAGGTGCGATGCTGGGATCGTATCCGTCGTCCTCAAAATCGGCATACTCGTCAGCATAGCATGACATTTCCTCAGCATCACCTGCATCACTTCCAACAGCCACTTCATGTTGATCATCTCTTACCTTAGCTTTCTTACGTTTCTTCATTGATCTCTTGGGTGATTTAACATTGGATCGTCCAACGGAGTCGGAAAGATCTTCAAGTTCATCCCCACTTTCTCCATCAATGACCAAAAGACCTTCACTTTCCGATGTTGAGCATCCATCATCAAGAACTGCCATGATCTTCTCCACACAAGATGATTTCAACTTGATCTTTTCTTGATCGACGCTCACATAGGGAATATAGTCTTTAACAGTCATCTCGATGAAGTTGCCATTTGGATCCAACATGAATGGAGTTCTTCCGGTCGGCCATACAAAAGAGTAACCAAGATCAACGCATCGCTTCCCCATGGAGAGCACGGAGGGTGTGTCCTCCAAGATGTGAGCTTCTGCTGGTTCGCTAAATGCCTCGAACTTGATGCTTGAACGTTTGGTCGAACACGTTACCCCATTTGCTGTATGGAAGTTGACGACCTTGTCATCGTATGTTGGGAGATCCATTCTACTTATTCGTGTGGATGAAATGAGATCATGGCCACTTCCAGAATCCAATATGAATCTCTTATCTCTCTCTTCAACAGGAACAGTGATACACATTGTGTTGCCCCTTTTACCATATCGACCTTCAATATGCTGAACATAGTTTTCCACAAAAACTTCCCTGGACACCTCACCGTCCTTGATGTCGAGTCTGATCAGAATGTCCATACTGGGGCCGACGATGACCAGGACTTCATCAATGTCACTGTGTTCACCCCTCTCATCTATCAGAATAGCCATTGCTTTCGCTCGGCTCGAAGCTAACCTGCATGAATAAGACCATTGCTCGTCTTTCCTTACCTGGTCAGTGGGCTTGCCAACTTTACCATGACCTTTGGGGATGGTTTGGGATTTCCGGCTGCACTTCACGAAGTCCTTCTTCACGTAAGTTTGAACTTGAGTTTTAGACTCATCAAATCTGATCTTCTTCTTGATCACGTTCGATGCAACCTTATGGAACGTCCCTTCATCATCACTCCAATCATGGATAAGTGCAGGAGTAGCCTTTGAGCTTGGTGCTTCAGTGTTTGGAGCAGTGTTGAATAGATGAGGATCGTGGCGTTTGTTGCATTTGTCTCCATACCGGCACTTGCCCTTAGCCCAATGCCAGCATGGTTCGTCAATCTTCTTGGTCTTGTTTGCCGGAGATTGACTTCTTGGAGTTCCTGGCTTCCGACCGTTGCCTTTTGCATTCTTGTTCGCATCAAATACCTTTTGGTCGTGACTGTATTCACAATCCTTGCCTTTTCTGCATGCTTTCTTGATGAAATGGAAATGGCATGGGATCTTCTTCTTGGATCTGGGGCTGGTACTTCGGCTGTTTGCTCGATCCTTCCCTTTCCCTTGACCTTTTCCTTTTCCTTTCGCATGCTGTTTAGGCTGAGGTGATGGTAGAATTGGAGCTGCATCGGACTTGGCCTTCGCCTTGGGCGCTGCCTTCTCCTTGGGAGTAGCTTTAGGCTTCGCTTTTGGATTTGCATCCGGTGCAGCGGCAGTTGGGTTCGGAGCAGGAGCTGAAGGTTTGCCGCCGCCTGCAAAGTCTCTCGCATACTTCTCTCTGGCTGCCACATGCTTGTCCTCTCTGATTCTGGAGATGTGCCTCTCGATGACATCCAACAGGTAGCGATAATTTCGTCTTTGGTCTCCTTCCATCCATGACTCGTACTGCTTGATGTCGAACATCATAAGACTCGAATTTCGAATCTTTTTGTATAGGGCGTCACGAAGCCAATCATCAGGAGGTACGTCATCCGGCATCATGTTTGATACCATCTCCATCCATTTCTCGTAGAACACTTCTAGGTTCGAGTCACCGAGATACTTCATCGATACGATGTGTTCCATGGTGAAGGATGTTTCTCGTTGACCAGGGGTTCTGAAGTGCTCCAGAATCATAGCCAAGATTTCCCGTCCCATGACATAGGTTCCTCTTCGGCTATGACTTTGTGTTCTCAATCTCAATTTGATCGCTACATGACGAGCAACGTCACCGGCTTGGGCTATCACGTTTGACAATGCAATTGACAACTTGGCGTCGATGGACTGATACCGTTGCCCCCCACTGTCATTCAACAGCTCGATGTCAGGATTTGGTCGAATAGCCGGCTGTAGCCATGCTTCCCATGCGGCTTTATCCCCGTCATTTGCCGAAAGAACAACACTCTTGATGAGATCTGATTGCCAAACCCCAAGATTCTGTTGCTTTGGCCATGGGCTAACATAGACTTTGTCAGCCTCTCGTCTTGACATTCTCGGTACTTCTTCCGCAGTGTAAGCCGCTGTGGAGACATCATCTGCTGAATCGCGTTGTGATCCTCGAACTGAAGGCAAACCAGGAGGTTCAGGAGGTGGTCCTGGACCGTTAGGCCCAAAAGGGTCCGGAGGTCCATCAGGGTCAGGCGGACCGCCCCATCCACTCGGTGGCTTGTAATAGTCCCTCTCAGTTCCGCCAGCGATCTTGTTGTCAACCTCTTTCAGCAGATCAGCGATTCTTTTGCTTGATTGAGAATGCTGTTGATGTTGAGGAGGTACGGCATGCCCACGATAGGAATGAGCCACATTTGTCTCATAAGTCAACTCCTTGTCGATCTGCGAAACCCAAGATTTCAGAATAGCGTTTTCACAGTTAGCCTCACTCACGTCATTCTCCAGTTTGTCGATGACCAGTCTGGATGCGAGATCGGAGTTGGGAATGCCTGCCGAATAGGGAAGTGTGTCAGGACTGATCCTAGCCATAGATGTTTCAGAATCCTTGAGACTTTTTCTCAGTTCATCTAAGTGACGTTTCATGTCAACAATCTCAGAATTCTTGATGCCAATCTTTTCATCCCTATCCTGGATTTCCCCCATGAACATGCATGATCTCTCATATTGTTGAACACCACTCGCCAATTTCAATTTTCGCTCACTCTCTAGTTCAGATCTTAGAGTTCGGACCTCAGCATTGGTGAGGGACGACGCCCCTACATCCGCGACTTCAGCCAACCTTTCTTTTAACAACAAGTTCTCTTGTAAGCATTCATGAACTTCATGATCTAGATCCTGAACCCTGATTTGAGCGATCTTAGCTTGATTACGTAGATCTTCAACAAGCATCTCTTCGGGGCCACGACCGTCGGTCGTAGAACCCTGAGTCAACGATCTTCGTAACTTCGTGTTCTGCAACTTGATCTCATCCTTCAATTCGCAGTTCATCTTCTGCTCGTTGGCATAGAGCTCCTCATAGTGCTCTGCCCTTGCGATCGAGTTTGCACTAGCCTGTGATTCAAGCCTCAGGTGAGATATTGCTTCGGCCTCTTGGTTCCTGTATGATGCAATTCTTCTGACGGTATCATGTTCAGTGTTTCGATGCTTCAGATCACTTTCCAATTTGGCCTGATTTGCCTCGAACACCTTCTTCCTAGATTCTCTAGTGATCTCATCAATACTGCTCTCATACAGCTCGGCCTGTTTACGAGACTGAACCAAAGCTTCACTCAATAGCTGATTTCGCTCAGATAATTCATGAACTGCAATTGATTGTTGCTGGCTAATCACTTCAAGTTGATTACTAGAGAAGGATGCCATTTCAGATCGATTACGATATTCCATGATTGAGTTCTGGAAATCATTTTGCATTTCTTGACCTTCATTGTATAGTCGATTGGCAATATCGGTGGTTAAGACATTGGTTTGATGAAGTTGTTGTAGTCTTGCCTCCGTATTACCCAGTAGTCCTTGAAGGTGATGTACTTCATCCTTGTACTCCTCCTGGATCTCCATACCACGTTGATGGATCCGTCGTGCACCATGTTCCATTAGGGCACCTCGGCGTTCAAGGTCTTGGATGCGTATTGTTGCACCTTCGTCTTCCTGAGATGCTACCATTAGTTCTGCTTGATATTCTGCAACCTCATTTGCGGAACATGACAATCTATGATTGAGTGCATTGACCTCATCAAATACATTCTGATTGTGTTCCCGAAGATACTCAGTGAATCTGATCTCGATGTCATGAATCAGTTGATCCCTGGATGCAGCGTATGCTTCCATGTTGTTCAGCTGATTACGTAGGGATTGACATTGTGCCCGTAGTTCCTCTATCATGGCAATAGGTTCACTAGCCACAGAAGTATCCGTTGATCTCCTCTTAACACGACTATCCCCGGTCCTCTCACCAATTCGGTCGGTCACGGCCCTGGTGGATCTGTCCCTTGGAGTAGTACGTCCTCGAGATGGTCGATGCCCTTGGCGGACAACATCACTCCGAGCACTGTTTCGAGAAGATCTAGGTGTACTTTGGGTGGATATTCTTCGTCTGTTTGATGTGACTTGCCATCCGGACTGTGTAGTTCGGGTAGAGCGTATCCCGCCACTGTCTGCCGTGTCGCCAGGGGAAGATTGATTGACCTCCTCGACCGGCATAGCAGCGTTCTCATTGAAGGTAAACTGCGTGGTGCGCGAATCTCCGCTGCCGCCTTGCATCTTTGCGATGATGAGCTGATTGGTCCTTTGCGTCCTCGATCAATTGCTCAGACGGCCCGGCTACCAGCACGCAGGTACCACTCTCCCGGCGGGAGAAGTGAGCCCTACGGCTGATAACCTGTGAGCAAATTGATCCTTGTTCTGGATTATCCCTTTTGTCTGTAGTACCAGTAATGCTGATAGCGCCGGGCAATCTCAGTGCATGGCATGCGGACAGCGTTCTTATTTTCCTCGCGCAGGACTTGAGCCAATATCATTGGCGGTCCATGCATGACTGTGCACATGTTCATCATGTGCAGCTACACTGTTACCTCGTTCCCCTTCGCATATATATATATATAGCAAGATGACCATCCAACATGGAGGAAACCAATCCATGTTTGACTGTTTTGACCATGCCAGATGTGAAACCACAACTTATGCAAAGTTTTTGATCCGGTTAGATCCCGTCTGTGGAATCGCAGATAGGTCTTGGTCGCTTGAGGACTTGAAATTCCAAGTTTTTGTCGATGAAGGTCCTGAACAAATCGACGATGAAACCGGAACATTTTTCAGTTCTTTTGGTCGAACCCCCATGTCTTTATGGTCATAGCCGTGACGGAGACTAGACCAAGAACTTCCTGTAAGACACCCTCCAAGAACAGCCCAAAGATATGGCCCAAAATGTACCAAAACCATCATGCATGGTATATTTACCATCTGGTTATTTAACATAGCCATGGAAAATCACCATTTTTAATAGGTAAACCATCTATAAATGGGCCATTTTCCATGGCTATGTTAAATAACCAGAGGGTACATATATACCTCACAAAATCACGTCATTTTACCTCACAAAATCACTGAATTTTGGCCATAAATCTCTCACTTTAGATTGGGCCATGGACCAATGGAGCTAATTGCTTAGTATCTGGCTTATAAAAGGCTATATCATGGCTTATCAGCTGCTTACGTACCAGTCAACTGATGATTTGAAGCATTTTTTGTGCCCATTGGATCCCAGCCATTGGGGATTTCCCAGCTATCGGAGGTTTCGACCTCCCAATCGAGGATCCTATGGAGGTCCCCACCAATGCCTTGAGCACGCCGGTGCCATCTGTGTGCTCCAACTTCAGTTTGCCATCCGGACGGACCAAGGCGATTTTGCACTCGATCCACTCGGAGAAAGAAGGGCCTAAGCTGGAAATGCGAATGCAAACGAACTTGGCAATGAAGTGGTGGAAATCCTGCGGGAATTTCAGGCTTCTTCCTATGAATATGAGGGTTTTCTATACATATGAGGGTTTCCAGAGATGGAGGATCCCCAAAATGGATGGTTTATAATGGAAAATCCGAACATCAAATGGATGAAAACTAGGGGTATCCCGGATATCCCCATTTTAGGAACCCCCATTTCTGGATATTTCCTTCAACGAATTGTAAGAGGCTGAACATTTGGCTGTCCAGGAACGCGGGGAATATCAAAAATGGCACTCACTTTGAATGGCAACTTGATGATATTGATAAACCTCTACATCTATGTACATCATGTAAACCATAGGATTTTCATGATGATAAACATGATAAACATTGAGAGAAGTCTATATAAACATCTATAAACATCTATAAACATCTATAAACATCTCTAAATACCAAAGGATTTCGCGCCCTAGATCACCACGGGTGGCATCTTTGTGTCCGACTGTAGTATTCAACACGTTGCCCCACGAAGAAGTCAGACATCCTGAGGATCAATTCGCTGGCGGAATCCATGGCCGAAAGGGTCCATGGATCTTCATGGTTGGTGAATGGGTCATGGATTTTCATTTGGGTAATGGATGTTCTAATGGATGTTCTAATGGATGTTCTAATGGATGTTCTAATGGATGGTAATGGATTCAAATTCGGATCCAATTTTCATATTTTCATGGCATCCGAGAACTCTCCGAGAACAAAATCCCAGGGGATGAACAAAATCACGGGCCGCCACTCCTGCTGAGTTGTTTCCAAGCACATGGAGTAAAGCAATCTTTGGCTTTGCCCCGTAGCGGCCGAAGCCCCGAAGCGCTTCAAAAAGGCGACCGATGCTGAGGTGTTGCAGATCAAGGCGTCCATGGAACTTCAAGTTCACTTAGTACCATACATCTTTATATTTCAACAAATTTGAATATCTTTGCCTAATTGTGTATGTCTCATTGTGTATCGATATTGACATAAGTTATAGATGTATGTGCTATCTTCATGTGTCAGCTGCTCTTGTGACTCTAGTTGTGTTTGACTCACCTGACCGCATGCGTGAGAAGCTATCAAGCCATCAACAGCTGCAAGACGCACGATGCGTGACAAGCTGGAATATTTCTTCAAAACAAAAAACAAACAAAGGACCATGGATGCTTTTGACCCTTTGAACACTTCATCAACAATGTCTCTTCCAAAAAAAAGTTTCCTGACAAGCGTACACAAACTATTTTTGTGTAACTATGTCGAGCTTGAATCCATGATGATTTGTATTCCACAAGGTGCACAAAAAACATACAACATATGTTACATCCATCCGTCCGTCCTGTCCGATGTTTCCTGAGTTGCTTCTTGCTGAGACCAATGGCACTCCTATGGAGTGCTGCATTGATGTGCGCACCACTAACCCTAGACGGGAAAGGTGCAACAAAATTACATCAAGAGAGCCACAAACGGCAGGATGAATTAAAACAGGAACGAAACCTGGAGGTTGGAGGGAAGAGCATTGGAAAATGCTGCTTCCAACATTCATCAAGATTCAGATGTCAACCATTGTCAACCCATGTTGCCTCACAATTTTGTAATATTTGAATCTTATAGAGACACGACCGCGTCTCTGAATGAATCTGACTCTTGCGCTCCTGTCTAGTTGAAAACTAGGCTGGTTACTAAGCACATGCCATTGGGTGAGCTTGACCAGCGCCCTCACGACTGGGGATAAACCCGACGCCTGGACGTTGCAACGACTGAATGGAATGACTAGGAGACAGTGGCTTTCTGTTTTGCCGGCAGAAAACCTGCACACTTTTCGTCCCTTTACTAACTGATGCTCTGTTTGTGTTTTTTTTTGGTTGGAGAAGGTACACTTTCATCCGATGGATTCAAAGTAAAGTGGAATTCGTTTGAAGTTCTTAGCACTTTCTTAACGCCAGGCCAGTCACACTCTGATTAATCTGACCATGTCTGAATCCTGCCGTTGGGAAGACATCCAGTCACCATCTGGGCTGCCCCGCAATGACTTATTGGAGTCCTTCAGCGTGCACGAGACATGACATGCGGGATGCGACAGCCATCAAAAAAAATTGGGATGAACATCCAGCTGTGCAAGCTATTTTGATCATATTTTCAGGCACACCTGGCGGAACATCCTTCATCCCCCATAGATCATCAATGATCATCATCTCCCAATGCCCAAGTGATTTATGTTTTGCATCAACAAACACATTGATAGCTTCCCATCGTTCCCATGATAATGGAGATGCGCTCAGCATTATAGTCAATCATAGTTGAATTAGAGATCCCATCGGTTGGGAATGATAGTCTATAATGAAACATGGGGTGTTTAATGAGAATTGTTCACAACGGGATCTATTCGGACTATACCATAGAACTTTGGGGATTTAACAACCTTTTCTTGGATCATCTATGGGCTTACTATTAAGATCCACTGATGAATCATCATTTTCCCCATTTTTTTAATGGTGATTTGGAGGTATGACTCATCCAGTGGGGGATTTTGCCATGGACATTCCCAACGCTGAAAATCCAGGGACCAAACCCATGCGACTTGCGCAGCAGTCTGCAATGACCACGGATCTACCCTCGACACGGAGCACCGTTTGCTGGTTGGTGATGACTTACGCAGTTTCTAAGGGGCATATATGGGATATGGGTGTGGGAGAAAATGGGTATACCTCCACAGTCGCAACCTTAAGAGGGACAATGATTCACAATGATGATTAGGCACTGAATTTAGGGGCACTAAATCCTAGCAAAACCGATTTGACAACTGACACTTCCAGCATCTTCCCCTGGAAATGTTTTCCATTCCCATTACAAGCAGCCAAAGAAACCAACAGTGTCTAACGACACCCGCTCCAAAACAGCCCATTAAAAGGCAAGATGCGTAATGGTACGGCCCACAGCCACAGTTGCTCTGGCGGGTGCCTATGGTCGTGTCAGCGACAAAATGACAGCCATCACACCATCACTAACCCGAAAAACACCGTTGCACTGTGCTGTGGTTCAACATCTCGGATCGGCCTGTGGCTCCTCTGCATTATGCAGGACCTGTCCGCGGTGCCTTCTTGGTCCGAAACTTCATGTGGGGATCACAAAATAAATGGAATTGGAATGAACTGGATACCAAATCTCCCATTGGTGACTCAGTGAACATCTCGAAAATTCAGAGAAATCCTTATAGTGACATTCTCCCTTTTGGACTATTTTTTTATCAGCACCCGATCCCTTCCGCCTCTGAGAGCTTTGAGAAAGAAGCAGTTAACAAACTGCAGAGAAGGCCCAGTACCTGGGACATGGGTCTGGAACCCAAAATCCACGGGTTTTCAGGGGAAATGATACAGCCTGGTGATATCTACCTTAAATATTCATAATCAGTAAAATATGACATTAGTAAACATATATCTATGTTATTATTATTCGGAAAAAGTACATATCGCATAATTAATTCATCGTAACAACAGTATGGGAAAGGCCTTGTTTTTCATTGTAATATTCTTGGGATGTTACCCTCCAAGCAAAAAACCTGCCACATAGTCATGGATTTGGGGTGTTGCACTCCAGTGCACATGGAAATTCATGGTTCTTCGAAAGTGGTAGGTGAATGCAGAGGTTGAAGCCAATCACTACTGACCTCCCGACATTGGATCTCCCTCTCTCTCTCTCTCTCTGATTGCATATTATATATATTTATATATATACATAAAATACATACATAATATTTTTGCCAAAGTTCATAAAACACAGAAGTATTCACATGTTCATGCAGAAGACATAACCAACACAATCATTCCAAAAGAACAACTTTCATGCATCATATTCCAACTTGGATGTGGATTTTAGTTGGTAAGCGGGCAATCCCCATCGGACAACCCAGTTATATATTATTATATATATATATGTTTACATATATGGAACATCCC
This sequence comes from Cladocopium goreaui, assembly GCA_947184155.2. Taxonomy (NCBI): domain Eukaryota; class Dinophyceae; order Suessiales; family Symbiodiniaceae; genus Cladocopium; species Cladocopium goreaui. The sequence goes on along the minus strand of CAMXCT020000594.1, from coordinate 203,012 downwards.
AATTATGTGGATTATATCCAGTATATAAACTGCTGATTTTATATATACGTAGGTTCTTCATCACTTCCTAACTGGGATGTACCCCGAAGTACAACAAGCAACATCTATATCACATTGTATCACCTTACCATACTTGATAACGCGCAACTATCCCACCATTCTGAAGAAAACCATTCCAAACTTTCCGTTTTTATCCGCAGCAAAAAAAAAGATTCTGGTACAGTAACCCAAGAACTATCCAGAAAAGTAGAACACTTCAATCTATCAGAATAAATTGGAATTGGAATTTACATGAATTTACTAACTAACATGAACATCTGCATCATTTTAAGGCTTTGCTATGTGCCTTTATTTCACCGCCGAATTCCCAGGTACGGTGCTGAAAAAACCAATGCCGTTGGGACCACTGGTGACCACCTGGTCGGGATGGGACCGGTTCCCTTCGGGAGTATCAACCATATCATCGGTATCTATGATGGTATTATGATGGTATTATGATGGTTTATTTGATTATGAAAATAATAGTTATTATCTATTTTTAAATATAATCAAGTTACTTGATTAACCAAGTACTATACTCAAATAACATTGATTATTAACCATATCATCGATAGCACCTAGTGATAATGGTATTTATAATGAAATGGTATCCATAACCAATGGTATTTACAAGAATCAATCGTATAAAATGTTGATTAACATAGTCCGATTGGTATTTTCATATCATCCATAATCAATGATATTTATAATAGGTGATATAGATCATAGGTGATTATAGTATGGTTAATATCCATACTGTCCATAATCTTCATATATCATCCATAATCAATACTATCTTAATCAACACCGATTGGTATTGATAGTGAATATCAACACTATGGAGGATAATTCTAAAAATACTGATGGATGAATCTTATGAAAGGATCCAATCAGATTGTCCATCAGGATGGACCAAAGGATTAAGGATGCTTTTGTGGTAAATCCAAGAATAAAAGGGACTATTTATCGAATAATAGGGAGTATCACCGAGTATCAACAATAATATTTAATGATTGGAGGATAGGATTCCAGACGATATAAGATCTAAATCCTATAAGCGGATCCAACAACCTCATAAACCCTTAAGTCTTGCAGGCTTCAAAAGAATATATATGGAACACATAGGGACCATTTCTTGTTTGGATTCCTGCATCACTTTCATTCCAAGACAATATACAACCATATGCTACCCTCTGGTAAACTAACATAACTATGGAAAATCGCAATTTTTAATGGGAAAATCTCACTATAAATTGCCATTTTCAATAGCAATGTTAAATTACCATATGCTAATCCCCAAGCTTTGGTCTAAACCCTGCTTCCCATGGTTTTTCATAAACATGAAGTTTACATCAGCAATCTGCAGGAATCTGCAGCTGCTAAATGCCGCTAAGCTTTTGTGATGCTTGTGATGCTGGAGGTCTGAGATTAGAACCGCAGTGCTTCCAGCAATGACCTCAGGAGCTTGAAATTTTCGAGTCAAGTCATCCCCTGGGAACTGAAACAGATCGACTGAGAGGTTGGCTGCAACTAACTGAAAGAACGCAACGCCTCACAACGTTTGGACAGTGTGCACGGTCAAAGCTTGAGGACAAACGAGTGGACATGCTCAAGATGTGGTTCAGAAAATGGCGGATTTAATTTATTTCCGGACAATCCCATACATCCCCATCTTGTTGGTTATGTCCTTCTGCCCCATTATGAATTCCAATCCTTGATTCAACTCATATTTGTGGGATAATTATTGTTGGCTAACATCCAATCTGTTGGTGTTTTTTTCTCCATGAACTTCCAGTCTTTTTGAAGCCAGGAAATGCTCGAGCCGCTCGAGCCTAGCGCCATGATCATGCCCACTTTGCCAGGAAAACGCCATGCAAATCTGCAGCAAACAGGATATCAACAACATTTGGGGGTTGAAATGGGTTGAAGTAAGAAAAATGGCTGGTTTCGGCGGTGGATCAAGCAAAAGATGAGGGTTTTAGCGACAGCAATGGTGGTTTTACGATTAAAAACAAGGTTTTACCATGTTTTACGCGGGGATTCCGGGATATGAGTAAGGATGACCCAAGAAATGGGGGATTGCACAACGTGGATGCACGTTTTCAACTATCCCCTTTAGCTTTCAGCTAACTGGTCGGGAAGTCAAACCGTCTCGAGACCTCCACGTAACTTAATTAGACACTATTGTTGGTAACATCACACTTTATGCTGGCAACATGCAAGTAATGCGAATTTCTTGAACTGAGGGACCCAAAACAATTCTCCATTCAAAATGACAATTTTTGGATGATTTTGGGGTTCCTCGCTGTTTAAGAACCCCGCATAGCCACGTTTTTGCTTGGTGATGTTTTTTGTCCGGTGACATGTTCACGTTTCTGTTTGTGGTTGAAGCCACCACCAAAATCACGGCCGTCGAAGCCCAGTATGATTAGTTGACCTATTCATCCTTGATATGTAATTGTGCCTAGTTCTCTTCGGTCACACACATCATACCGCATTTGCTTGGCACCTCCACATTTATAGCATCTTTTGACTCAAAAGCATGTCTATCCTTTTTTGTTAGGTCTTTACAGCATGTTGTATATAACTCCAAACAATTAGCTTACCACGTGCCACTTCTTGTTGGTTGTGGCTTTCTTGATGCAAACCAATTCTATTCATGTCTGAGTAGGTATCGAAGGAAGTTTAGAAGTCAAACTTCCGACAGTATGGACAGATGAAGAGCAGATGTGGGAAGAATCAGAGACGAGAAGAAACGAAGAAAGGAGATCAGGGAAGAAAGGGTCAGAAGACAGAAGATGCAGGTGCACGAAAAGGTAGCAAAGTCGCGAAATACTTTGTTTTTTCAATGATTTGTGGCTCCGGAGTCCAACCACCTTTCAGTCCATCAGTGGATTCGCTCTGCCATCTCTCCTTTTTCGGTTTCCTATTTTTGAAACTTTGGCCACCGCCGCACGTGCGGTACTACTGCTATATAAGATCTTATACTTTACCCCCTGGTAAACTAACATAGCTATTGAAAATGATCATTTATAGTTGATTTACCCATTAAAAATGGTGATTTTCCAGAGTTTTTTGTATGTTTACCAGAGGGTACACTAGACCATACTAGACCCGTTTCTCTGTGTTTTTTATGTCCGCCGTTACCGCTCTGGCGCTGCCTCTGTTTCGAATTCACAAAGAGCACCGCTGCAGGAAAGCCGTGGGCCATCGCGAGCAGGATCGCCTGGACACGCTGTGGGAGGCAATTTTGGTCACCTAAGTCATAGCTGGTATAGCTGGATGTTTATTCCCCCAGTCTCCCAGTCATATGGCAATAGGTTTTTGACCCATTCCCATATAGATATTGGATATATGGATAAAATTGATAAGATATATACCCTAGTGCTCCAAATACTGTCTGAGAAGGTGTGGGCGGCTCGAAAAAACCACCCCCAAATACAGTCTCAGAAGGTGTTTGGAACCCTAGGAATAGATATATGGATATTAACCATAGTTATCGCATTATGGTACAGTTGTGGGTGGATATATGTGACATTATGTGACCATAGTCTTGCGGGGGCATATCCCAACAAACATGGGGGGGGCATTTGATCATGATTCCCCATTTGGAACCTCAACTGCACCCCGAAGTAGGGATATATCCATCACCAGGGATATACAGATAATTACAGATAGGTGAATGGATAACTTTCATCTTCCCAATTTTAGTTAGGTATTGTTATCTTTAGGTAGTCAGCTCCGCTGGAACAATCCGCCAGGACTAGGGCTCGATGATTAGAACAGATCCCATTCGAATCGGATATCTTACGATGCAAATGGGACGTGAATCTAAACCAAGAGGATAGGACGATAGGGATACTTGAGCCAGCACTGAGGGAGATTTGGCCGGAAATATTCATGGACATGTGACTTCGATTGTTGAAAATGGAGATCTATTTCAGCCATATGCACCAACCGGCAGCTTTTCTTGGCTTTTCTTTTTTTTTTTAATCCAAAGGCACGCTACAGTTATCAACAAGAACATTGGATCTAGAATGTCCCCCAACCCTACAAAACTGTATTCATCTCTAAGGGTGTGTATATATATAATATGATATATACATATATATATATATATACATAATTAAATATATACCAGTATATTAGATCCTCATCATTCATGGTTTGGTTTGGAAACTTCGCCCAGCGGCAAAGAAGAGGCATCCTTTGGCGACCCAAACCTTCCTTAGCACCCGGATTCCATGCGGGAATCGAGGGGATATCAGCCATTTAAACTTGGTGATTTTTGATGATTTCTGCACATTCAGGCCCTGAATTAATCATGATTTTTGATAAATCATCATATTATTGTGTATCCTGCTATGTGTTTCATCACCACGGAATCTGTCTCAACTGTTTTACTCCAAATCTGGATGGTTTCAATGCTGAAAGTGACCACAGAATTGTGGGTCCGCCATGGCCATATTCTAGCCATAGCCGCCATAGCCACAGCCGAGCAACTCGAAGTTCCCCGCAACGCTGCAGGGGTCCTCCTTCTCATACCACGCGAACGGCCCCTCATGGTCTGCCCGGTTGTCCTTGAGAAGTGGATCGGGTCAAAACCGCTCCGACTTGGGGTCAGGGATCATGAAAAATTATCCCAACAAACAGGGATAACATTGGTAACATCATGGAAAATATGGAAAGTACTGTATTTGAACCTGTCAAGCAGACTACTTTGCCATGATCTTTAGGCTCATTTTTGTTGAATTTTCGATACACCCCCCACGATGAGCAGATCTTTCCCCCCCATGCTTCATGAATGTCTGTCGAATATGTTTGTTTCAAACCGACCAATAAGATCCAAGAAACAGGACTTAATTATTCATCTTTGAAACCCCAAATACCAAGATTTCCTTCATTTGGGTTCATCTCAAAATTGGGTACCCTTAAATCCGCCAGGTGATGACTATCATCATAATCATCCCCTACCAAAATGTGATAATTGGCTATTTACCCCATCTTCACACAATTATGGGACAATCTTCATGGAGGCACCGTCGCCCCCATCTGGGGTTCCCAACAAAGGTGGCTAAATGGCAGGCGACAAAGGACGTGACATCCGGTGCGTAGGGCTGCAGAGGCCGCAGGCGGTCCAGGTTTTTTGGTGGCCATAAAAGTCTACGGCAATTGGGGATGTGATCTTGAACTTTTGATGATTTTTGGATTTTGGAAGCTACAAAACTCGTACAATGAACACACATTAGCATGTGTTTCATTGGGGTTGTTACTTGGCTGTTTTTAGAAGGCCTCTAACGTATGTCCCCGGGAATGTGTCAAGAATTGAAGAGAATTATAATGGTTTTCATTACCTTAATTAAAAACAATATTGAATGTACTTGCTCTTTACAATTCTTTACGTTTCTTTCCATTTTTCCAATTCTTTCCAATTCTTTCCAATTCTTATCAGTTTTTCTTATTACAATTATTTTCAATTCTTTTCAATTCTTTCCATTTTCTCTTACAATTCTTTTCAATTCCGTTTCAATTCTTTTCGATTCTTTTCATTTTTTCTTACAATTCTTTCAATTCTTTTCAATTCTTTTCAATTCTTTCCATTTTTTCCTTACAATTCTTTTCAATTCTTTCCATGTTTCTTACAATCCTTTTCAATTCTTTTCAATTCTTTCCATTTTTTCTTATAATTCTTTTCAATTCTTTTCAATTTTTTCCATTTTTTCTTACAATTCTTTTCCATTCTTTCCAATTCTTCTGTCAATTCCAAAGAATTGTCCAAAAATAGAAGAATATGAAAAGAATTGCCAGAAAAGAATTGAAGAATTGCCGAAAACTTTTGAGAATTGACGAAAAATAATAGAAATAGATTTCTATTGTTGTACTCCACAGGCGGCTTCTAAAAACAGGTAAGTTGTTACTAGCTGGGACCCTCGCGTGGTGGTTTTGGGATCAAACTGATCAAACCATGCAATTGTTTCTGGCTTCGTCATCTTGAGAGGATCACCAACGGGAATGATGGCAGAAGACAATCAACACATATGGCAGTCAAATTATCAAATCGGAACATGGGTGTAGTTAGCACAGAGAAAACCATTGCATCAACCCCTGGAAATGAAATCAGCAAACACCTTTAAAATAATCACAACGACATTAGATCTTTTAGAGTACCCTTCGAAGATCAATGAATTGGTGCAAAACTCCAAACTATGGACCCACTTGCATTTTCTTTTTCTCATATATCCATCTGCTCCATGTATGGAATATTTACCAACATCTACCTCAAGAGTGAACAAAATGGCTAAATATACCACACAGTGGAGCGTGTGGGAGGGATATAATGTAAACCGTAAACCCTATATTCAATAATACATCGGAAATTTGGGAACAGCTTATACCGCCCGGTTTTTGATTAAACTGGGGATGGATTTATAAAAATGGGTTGGTGACACATTCCTATTAGAACCACCCAAGCTTTGCAACTTTCATTGGAATATGTCACCAATTGGAACTTCTCATGATATTGGTCTGCTTCATCAACTCATACATTCAACACATCAATTGAGAGATCATGAGTACAACAAATCAGGTTTCGCATCTAGGTTGACATGTTTATTCTTTATAACAAATCGAAAACAAACAACATCTGTGGGCCCAAGTATCATAAATAGTGGATTCACCATAAAACAGGAAAACCCTCCGGCATGGCGACGGACGATTTTCAGAGGGTACTGCCCATGAAAATATCACCATTTTTTGATGGCTAAGTCCCTAGTCACCAGAAAATCCCAAAGCTCGATTTATGCCACTCAATCCCATTTCTCCATCAATTAAATCTCAATTTTCCCATAATGTGAAAAGTTAACCACTCAAAATTGTCAATGGTTAATATCCAAACATCCGATATTCCTCCATCATTTCCAATCGCCATTCAATCTCATCAAACATCCCTTTTTGAACCAACATTTTCCAATGCTAATCTCTATTTTTTCATGGTGAAATCACCATTTTTCCACTCCTAATCCCATTAAATCACAATTTTTCCATGGTAAAATCACCCATTTAAATCCCATTTTTCCACTCCTCAATCATCCAATTTGCTCCACCCCCCCCGGAGCCTCTGGCTCGGGTGGCAAGCGCGGTGCCGCTGTGGGCGCGGCTGAAGTCAGCTCTTCTGCCCGGGTGGTGCGCGCCTGGACGAAATCCACACAGCTGGGGGATTTTTCAGCTGGCTCTCCACGTTAAACATCTGGGATTATGTATTTTTTTGGATGATTTCCAAGAATCACAGAATCTTTAAAATCTTGCACTGCCAATTTCCTGAAACCAATCTATTTTCTCAGCAAAAACAAGCATCTGCTCAGCTGATACCTAGGCTGGGTTCTGGCCTGTAGGAGCTCGATTGTCTGCAGGGTGGTGGTCGTCAGGTCCAACAATTCCAATTTCCAGGCCTCTTTCAAAGCCCAGTCACTCCTTACATCGCTTGATTTCACTGGATATTGGCTGCAGATTGGGGGACAGGTGGTACGGGCTGTATTAGTTGCAAAAAGGAAGGGTTGAAGGCGGTTTTTTTTGGGCTTAGTTGTTGAACTCAAGACTTCTCATGTCATGACGGATTTACACCCTGACGAGCACATGACAAACCATGTTTAGCTAACTAGGACTGTTGTTGCTGTTGCAGTTCAAACCCACCTAAAGGGATATCCCGCATATGTAGCTGCTTATTAGCCACTTACTGGGATGGAAACCATCCCCGGCAATCATCCTTAACCCCCAATCATGAGAAGTTACAGGCTATCCAGTCACAGCAACCTCCAAAAAATAGAACAAGTCATTTACAACTATGTTAGTAGGATTATATTACATATAACTATGATCAACTATGTTAGTAGGATTATATTACATATGTATGTTGATTATAACAACACATCCATCCCCCTCATTTGTTGCTCAGGTTCCACTCGACCGGCTTTGTATTGGGAGGCATCAGGGCCTGTTCTCCCAGCGAAACTAAAAATGGATCCGTGGTGGGGCTGTAGATCCACTGATGCAGCTGACCTCAGTGATCAAGAATTCTAGACGACCCATGAATTCCAACGGTTCCAACATGGTGTATTAATAAACCCCCATGAATACTATAGATGTATCTACCACAAACCCAAAGTTATTGAAATTTTCAACCAGCTTAGCTAACGAGCTGGGGCACCACCTTATGCCTCTGAAAAACTTCATGTAAATTTCTAGGTTTGGGGTGTTGATTCTTTGCTGCTACCCTGCAACCCCAGAAATTACCGGGGTCGCGGAGCTCCAGTCACCGCGAGAATCGGAGGCACCATGAACAAGTCTTGATTCAGATCTTCATTGTGCATTTATATGCATTTATGACTAACATCGTCCGTGGTTCAGGTCATGACGCATATTTAGTCTGTTTGATATCTTGTTCCGTAGCCTCAATTGTTTTGTGTTTGTTTTTGCACATCCAATTTCGTGGGTGTATTCCCACTCCTCTTGGTGAAAAAAATGTTGAGATCCAATTTCTGTTGATGTTTATGTGGTATCCCCATCAAACATCATGATGACGACCCTTGTGTTTAGTATTGTTGGTGTTAATCATGACCCTCATGGATAGTCTATAGTAACTATAGATGGTGATATATATATATAGTTACTATATCACATAGATGGTTACTATAGATGATAGTTACTATAGATATATCCCATCTATATATCACCATCTATAGTTACTATAGTAACTATTATATTATAGTAACTATTATATTCCCATCATATCTTTCCCAGGATTTCACCTTTTCCTCAAGAGATTCCCGTCAATTTTCATCATATCATAGAGATTCAATTCCCCCCAAAACTGTCATTAAGGACGAATCTAAACCACCAACAACCACAAAGTAGGCTGAATCTTAACCATCTGCTATTGAAGGCGGGGGGTCAGGAGAAAAAAATTAAACGGGGGGTTGCAGATATTCCTACATATTCTCCATTTTTTCATATCTTTCCCATGAACATGATTATTATTGGTTCTATATCCAGATTATCTAATTTTGATCCCCAAAAGGCTGGTTTAATCCCGTTAGTTGCAGATTCGTTCGTATCTGGGTAGATTAAAGTTATGATCTACTATGAATCCCATGAAATCCTGATCTTTGTTGTTTAACTCACTATTTTCATTAAGAGGGTCAACTATAAATCCACTGATATCCCCAGAACAGCTCATTAAAACCAGAAAGATATGCCCCCGTCAAAATATCTCCATCATATCCAGTTAAATCATGTTCAGTCGCGTTGAATACCAATCTTATCTAATACTATCCAATATTATCCATATTATCCACATTCTCCATATCATCCATATTATCCATATTAATCAGGTAAATCCAATAATAAAGCTTCCCCAATAAATAATTAGGGCCCCTAGCAATGGGATGATCTAACATGATCTCCAAATGCTTGGGTGCGATGGTTGATGGCATCGGGTTTACCCGATTATCCATTGTATTCTCAATCATATCTGGATAAAACAGTGATAACATAATCCTGCTATTATCCCTAGAATGTTCATATTATCCAGTATATCATAGTATCTCATAGTATCTCACATATTATCCCAGTATATGATCCATTATACTCTCCATTATCATTGGATTACAAATCCCACAAAACATATCTGACTGATCCAATCCAATTAGTTATATTATCTCTCACATATTAGTTATATCTACCATTAATATTATTATCAGTTTTCATCCTAGTATCATCCCAGCATTATCCAATATTATCCATATTATCCATATACTATCCAAAACATACTATCCAATATTATCCAATATTCTCCAATATTATCCATTATACTATCCAATATTATCCGTTATACTATCCAAAACATATCCATTATACTATCCACTAACTATCAATGATACTACCCAACATTATTCATATTGTTTCTTTCCATATCATAATGGATACTTTGTATAATTAGATTCCATATTATGGATCGATATTGATAATACAGTACATTATATTCCAAAGTGCAATGGATCAATATTTTCCATATTATCCATATTATCTATAAACAAAATATCTATCTATGATACATTTCATCTACGTATGATATCTATGATATTATCTATACAAATGTATCCATCTATATTATCTATAGCTATATATTATTTTCCATATTATCCATTGACCATCCATCGTCATCTCCCATAAACAAGCCATGCCCAGCTACGTGCAGGTACTGACGGGCAGGGCCAACGTCCTAACCACTTGGTGGCTGGAGATCGTTGCAGGTAGGCCTCCCAAACCAAGCGCACCTTGGCACTCCAGGATCCAAATAGTTCAAATATGGCTGATATATGGTTCATGTATGTTTTATGATCAATGTAAACTGAATTTTGCTTTTAAATATGCATCTGATAAATAAATTCTATATATACATGAAAAGTATGAATGATTCTTTGAACACACATTTGTCACATATCTGAGAATTGATGAAAACAATAATGAACAATAGGTTAATCATGGATCTCATTGACTGGGAGTCCCTCACGTGTTCGTGCCGCAGGGGCCGCTGGGTGAACATGAATTTCGGGACCTGGCACGGACATATAGGGAATATATATATATATGTATATTTATACATATGTGTGTGTATATACATATGTATATATGTACTTATGTGTGTATATATATATATATGTATGTGTATATATATGTATGTGTATATATATATATGTATATTATATAATATATTAACGGGTATTGCTGAGACCTGCTGGAAGAAAATTGCTGAGATTTTCTGGAGAACTATGTGGGTTTGTTCAAAGACTAGAGTACACAATTCAGTGGTTGATCATCATTCTCTCTCTAAAAACATGTTACTGACATGGAGTAATATCCCATTTCTGCACAGACCCAAAACATGATGCCATCACATCTGCTGTGGATCCACTAAGGAATGCTTACGTATCAGTCACCTCGTTGCTCATGTCAACTGGTTCGTCTATCTTATCCATGAACATGGTTTAAACGATCAAAAGTGGTACACTTCATCCATGAATTGGACAAATTATAGCCTCTAGTAATCAAACATAGCAACAAGCCCCTATAGATGATTTTCCCAGCTAGAAACCTCCATTGAGTTCGGGGATTTCCCAGCTTGTTCGATTGCTGCAGCTTTGATCAGCCTCTGTGAAAAAAGGATAGAGCTGGGCGTAGATCCGTTCGATGATGACTTGGTTCAACTCGAAATTCAACTCCTGGCCGGAGCACTTCAGGTAGACCAACCGGGGATGTGTCAAAAAACCATGAATCTCAGCTGAGGTCCCAACCCAATCGGTGTAAGGTGCATTCATCCTCTCCTGGGAATGTTGGGATGCAAGATTACTATAGTTCTATTGATAGTTCTATTAAAAGTGTGACTAGTACTGACTAAGCCTGAGGGTACTTCGGCACCGATATTTGTTGCAAGAATAGATCATTGACTTTCAGCGATGTCTGAGTATTCAGAAACGAGCTTTGGAAGTAAAACCCACCCAGCCTCCCAAGTGGGTTGCGCGCAGTATGCCGCACCCAACATGGGCGTGGTTGCAATGGGCACCGGTGTCATCTGAGCGCAGGTGTCATGGGGACAGGTTTGGGTTTGTTTTAACAAAAAAAAAGTTTTAAAAATAAAACAGTTTTTGACTTCCCAAACTAACCACCAAAATTGGTCAAGTTGTCAGTAGCTTCATGTAAAAAAAACCTGCGAAAACCCCATCGAAATCCCATCGAAACTGCGGGGTCGAAGCCACTGGGCCTCCGGACCTGTGTGGTTTGTCCGAAGCCCAGTGATGTGGTGGTTTTCTGAGCGCCGACGGCTTCGGTATCTTCAAAACAGGAATGAAATATGGAACATGGAGACTTCCCCAGGGACAATCCCCAGTTACAACTTCATCTGTCAATGATAATAAATGTATGATTTTCCGTTGTCAGGTGTGTTTGCAAAACAACTTCCATCACAAAATCAGGTCCCCTTTTCAGTTCGCAGCTTGGTCAGCTTCTGAGTGGTCCTACCGATCTTTTTGTATTGGAACCCTATGGTTTTCACAGCAAAATATCTGGTTGTTGTGGATCTGCTTCAATCCCACATTCGGTATTACCAGAGCAATTTTTGTGATACAAAACCAACTGCAGTGGAGTTTGGAGTTTCAAAACCACTATTCGGAGGTTTCCACAAATGGGGGTACCCCCCAAATCCCAGTCAGTAGACCAGTTTAGTCGTATTAAAACCCATGGTTTCGGGGCTGACAAATCACTAGCCACATGGGGTAGGCCAACATCGCTCCGGCGAATGTCGGTGTCTAAGGCACTACGGTTGTAGTCCAAGTGAACCAAGCTGTCATAGTGGTGGTTGGGGCACCAAACCTACCAGCTGATGTTGCGGCACCAAGACGTCCAATGAGAAAAGATTGTGAAAGATTCAAGCACAGCGAAAGGAACCGTGGGTCCTGGATGCTAGTTTCAACCTATACCCCAAAAAAGAACAAATAGATTGGTCAGTGCTGTTTCACCATTTCAAATAGGTCGGAAAGCAGTTTGGAGATTGGAACACATGTTTCCACCCGGCAAAAGAGTTAGGTATGGGTCAGAATTGGGGTACCAATGGAACCGCAATTTTGGCCCTTTCAAGTGTTAAAACAACACATTTTAAATTTCCTATAACTTTGACCCACGCCCGAACCATACCTATATTCTCCCCATTCAAACTCCCCATTTTGTTGGCTAAATCCACATAAGTCGTTGCTTAAACTCACCATTTTTGGACCCAGGCCCAGTTCTTAGCTGCATCGGCGGTTTGGTCACTTGAGGATGCTACTCGAAGGGTTTGTGGGTGGAGATCTGCACAGTGTTGGGTGGCAACGGTGCTTTCATGTCGTAGGGAGCTTCCGGATTCCTCGGTTGAAACGATGATTGATGTTTAAATTTCGTTATCGCTTTATTATCCCATTATTATCCCGTTGTTATTATTATCCCATTATCATCCCACTAATTCCCAAGCATCCAGGATAGCCAAGGAAGAAAACCCTTGCAGCTGAGCAGTGCCGAGCATCTGAAATACGTCTTGATTGATCTCCTTGTCAAAGTTGTAGGGATTCTCTCCCTCTCCATTCCTAGCGCCGGAAAGGGAACCACAAGGTGGTGGTTGATAACTAGCTTAATGATAATTTATGGTAAATATACCTGTACTTAATGGAGTTCAAAGACCAACTTGTAGCTCAGGGGGGTTACCACCTTGCATGGACAGCCAGTTGCATAGGACGTTTGAGGTAAGTTCTTACCATCACACGGGAATATTTCTGAGCCACATCTGAAGCAACTTCAACATCATTTCGCACCATTGAAATTCCATTTAATACTATTAGCTCATAGAAATAGACAACAACTAGATTTTACTATTTGACCATCACATCCATCACATGTCTGGGAATATTTCTGATTAAACCCATCTCCGAGATTTCCCTGGGGAATTCTCTTGGGGTGTCGGTTTGATGCCAAGGTACTCTCCGTAGGGGACACCATTGGGGCTGTAGATGCGAGGCCTCGCTGTCACAAATCGCACCATTGAAAATGGCCATAGAAATAGTTGATTTACCAACCAAAAATTGATTTATAAATTCATGGTAACTATTTTATATTTGATTTATTTCTATAGTTGCCCATTTTTAAGTTGATTCTCCATAGTTTGTTGTAAATGTTTGCAAGTTTATTCAGAATTAACCGAAGGAAGTTTAGAAGTCAAACTTCCGACAATATGGACAGATGAAAAGCAGAGATGGGCAGAGGCAGAGAGAAGAGAAGAGTAGAAGAGAGCAGATCAGAGAAGAGAAGGAGTCAGAAGAAAGAAGATGCAGATGCGCGAAAAGGTAGGAAAGTCGCGAAACACCGTGTTTTTCCAATGATTTGTGGCTCCGGAGGGTCGAAAAGTAGGCTCGCTAAAGCAGCGGGTGCGGAGCCATCTGGCCAGATGAGATGAAAAATTGCACACTGTTGTGGCGCGAAGCACATTTGCAAGTCAAAATGTACAAAATACACTAGGATCGGACCACTTTTGGAAGTTGAGATGTTGAAAAAGTGCACGCCGGTGTGGCGCGAAGCACATTTTGAAATCAAAATGTACAAAGCACACCAGCTCCGGACCACTTTTGGAAGTTGAGATGTCGAAAAAGTGCACGCCGTTGTGGCGCGAAGCACATTTTGAAGTCAAAAGTGCGAAAAACTGACGGGTACGGAGCACTTTTGGACGTTCAGATGTGCTTTCGCGTGGCAGGCGCAAGGGATTGTGCACCTTGTCAAAAGTGAGCAAAACGTGAGGGTTTTGTAGCATTTCCAAAAGCGATGTCAGGCGTGGGACATTTGAAGAAGATCTTCAAAGATGCATTTTGCATTGCAGGCGCAGTACAAAAGACATGTTCATCAGAGATGTTAGGAGGTCAGGGCGCTGATTTCCTGAGAGGGGTTGCATTTTGGAGCGTCAGATCTTCAGGTTTGCTGAGATGATTTTGCATGACAGGTGCAGCGCTTCGTATGACTTGGCATCACTTTTTCGTGGCAGGCGCAGTACTTTCGACAGGTGGACTAGAAAAATCGCAAAACGCATTGGTACGAAGCTGTTAGCTCTGCGCTCAACTTTCCATTTTTGAAGGAAGTCTCGCAGAATTGCTTTGTTTTTGATGTTGTCAAGTTGAAAAAATGAAGAAGTTTCGCAGAAGTGCTTCGTTTGTGATGTTGTCAACTTTGAAAAATAAGGAAGTCTCGCAGAATTGCTTCGTTTTTGATGTTGTCAACTTCAAAAAATGAGGAAGTCTCGCAGAAGTGCTTCGTTTTTGATGTTGTGAACTTGGAAAAATGAAGAAGTCTCGTAGAGCAGATAGAGTCAGATAGAGTCAGATAGTGTCAGATAGAGTCAGATAGAGTCAGATAGAGTCAGATAGAGTCAGATAGAGTCAGATAGAGTCAGATAGAGTCAGATAGACTCAGATAGAGTCAGATAGAGTCAGATAGAGTCAGATAGAGTCAGATAGAGTCAGATAGAGTCAGATAGAGCCAGATAGAGTCAGACAGATAGATAGATAGATAGATAGATTTATAGATAGATAGATAGATAGATGGATAGATAGGTAGATAGATAGATAGTTAGATAGACAAATGAGAGAGACAGAGAGAGAGAGAGAAAGAGAGAGAGAGAGAGAGATAGATCGATCGATAGATAGATAGATAGATCGGTAAGTAGGTAGGTAGATAATCAGAGAAAGTGAGAGAAAGAGAGAGTAAGAGAGAGAAAGAGAGAGAAAGAGAGAGAAAGAAGGAGAAAGAGAGCAAAAGAGAGAGAAAGAGTGAGAGAGATCAATCACCTTTCAGTCCATCAGTGGATTCGCTCTGCCACCCGTGAGTCACAACAACCAACCTCTCCTATAGGTTTCCTATTTTTGAAACTTCCGCCACCGCCTTGTGCGGTACTACTGGTATAGTAATATGTAGTAACCAGTTATCTGGTAGCATTGATCCATTGAAATTGAATTCCAGACAATATATGGGACAATTTGCATAGAATTTGCAGGACCCCAACCCAAAGAAAATCTTGGTCAAAACGATGGCAACATATGGCAACCATGGTAAAACCGGCAGATTCATTGTGTCTCCCTGAAATCAACCAACCCAATGGATACCAGGGAGACGCTGCTGAGATCCCCAAACGCTTCCGTGGTGGTCGTCACAAAGTACTCGGCACGGCTGCCGATGTCTGCGCTACAGAGCTCCGGCGCCCAGTCCTTGCGAGGTGATCAAATGATGGAGTTTTGCAGCTGTTTGTGATGTAACTGATTTAACTGATGTACGTATTTCTTATCATTTGATATGGCAGATTCCATGTGCTGAGCGATGGGGATGAATCTGGATTAATGGGAATACAACATTGAAAGCTCCTTATCATATGTCCTTTAAATTGAAGATAGTTTCCGGGAACTCTGATTTCGTTCAATGGACTGATCTAAGATAACTTTACAGGAAAGCGCCCGATGATGGGATTGCCTGTGGACTTTCCCTATAACCGATTCCTAGAGCCATGCTTTGTCAAACGGCTGAATGATGTCTAACGATGTAGGAAAGAAATTCCTGAATGATGTTGGCCGGAAAATGAATCTCAAACGATTCACTCAGCCCAAGGATGATTTCCCAAATGTTGTGGATCAAATGGTCACACCAAAATAGTGACGAACCATTAAATGGATTGGGTGAACATCTAAAAAAAGAACAACGAAATGGATGGGTCCCCAATGATCCAGACCACATATGATAAACTATACCTGGTTGGTGGTTGAGCCTACCCCTCTGAAAAATATGAAAGTCAATGGGAAGGATGACATCCCATATATGAAATGGAAAATAAAAGCCATGTTTGAAACCACCACTTTTTTGTACCTCTTTGCTCTGCACGTTGGTTTGGTCGTCGAAACCAGTGCCTTGGCTGTGTACACCTACCTATTGCGGCACCGGTAACCCGTGTGGGTTAGCACTCCCCAAAACAAAAGTATCTTCATCCGCAGCAGGGCCAGGGTGAGAGGCCCCCCACCCGAAACACACTGAAAACAAGCAGCAGCACCACCAAAGGCCCAGGCTGTGGGCTCGATGCTCGCACATGCTTCACTGTGGCTGCATACCCCATACAACAAAACTGTAAAACGGGCATCTGGGTCCCGACCAACAAGCTGCCAAAGCAACGCACGACACACGTGCACACAGGTGTGTCGGAACCCTGCCCATACCATCACTCACCATCCTCCCGTGGCCGTCGGGACAAAAGACCACGGATATGCGACAACTGGTTTTCAAACTCGGCCTGGATGCTCTGGTTCTTGGATTCAATCTGGCCAGGTAACTGCTGGGACTGTGCCTGGATCTGAGACCCTAAGTTCAACACCTGTTGGGTCTGGTGTGCACTGAACTCCTGGAACTGCCCCTCATGCAAAGCAGTGGGGCCAATACCATTGGCTGCCATCATGTGCGTAGGATATGTGCCATCCTCCACTCCAGTCGTCTGACATTCTCGTTGGTCCAGCATAAGAGCACGCTCATCTCTGGTGTCCCACTCACAGATGTAGGGGATGAGACATTGAATCCTTGGCGCTTCTCCCATAGGCAACCATTCAGCTAAGCCAATGTTACCCACGCTGGAGACATACATCACCCACCACGCTCGGTATCTGCGACATGGCCACACCGTCTGCAGATCAAGGTTGACTGCCTGGAACAACAATGCAGCTCGAAGGACACTCGGCAGGCACTGTGCACTAGGATCCATGGCTCCCCGTCTATCTCCAAGCTGGGAGTATGGCTGGCACACATATCCAGCACACAACATGGCTGCATGGTCAGACTGGCGCCACAACTCATAACTGACCTGGGGATGGCCAACATCACCAGGCACCGTCTCACTGCGTGACTGAACCTTATGCAAGTTGGACGTCCTCCCATGGCAATCCACTGACACCGTTGTGTGCACACGACCAGACAAAGCTCCATGTGAGACACCAATCTCCGAGCAAGCATCCACAAGCTTGAAGAAATCAGCCCTAGAGTGACGAGTATGGTACATCACCTCCGTGTCGGGTCCAATTTCAATCTCAGGGATCGGGAACTGTTTGACCACCACGGCTTCCATCAGCGTCAGTCGAGCAGAAGTCCCTTCCACCAAGCCACGCACATGAGCATGCGCACCCGAGGGAAGGATCCGCACCAGGTGCCTCTCAAGGAGAGGATCCCACACCTCGACATCCACCACCAGGGAGACAAACCCACCACTGTCAGTGGCACCGATCTCCATGAAAGGATCCATGGCTAGACATGTGGAACAAAAAGCTCAACGCTTTGCCAGCCCAGCCACACCCGCTGGGAGGTGTTGAGCCCGTGGCTGTTTGAAACCACCAACCAGATACATATTATGGAATCGGCATATCATCTCTACTAGCCACTAAAGTGGCATCATTTCCTGGTTGACAATATTTCACCAACCTGACATGTTCGGCTGGGAAAGATTCGCCCAATCGTATCCATCACTTTCAGTGACGGCACGTCAGGTCGTCATGTGATCATCTCATGTAACAACAGACATTATAATCCGTTTAATTAAAACCAAACACTTTTCCGGAAACCATGGCTTAACCATGGCTTAACCATGGCTTAGCAACAGATTTACACTAACATATACTAACATTTACACATCGGACCCAGCTACGATGTGAAGCATATGGACTTTGCCGCCGAGATGCTCGCATCGAATCCCAGGTTTCACACTTGGTGTAGACCCGGGGCTTGGTGAATCTCGCCACGTTACAGCGATAATCCTGGGCGAAGGAAAGGCACCATGGTTTCACCACGAAACAAGAAAGACACAATGATGCTGGGATGGTTTCTTGAGACACAAGAAAGACATTCTTGTGGTTATTTGTGGCTATCGCCCAATCGCGATGTTCCCTCACCAATGAACCCACCATGATGATCTGAGGATTAAACCGTCCATTTTGTTCCAGGGTCCAATCATGTGAAGTTTTGGCTGGCTTTACACCACAATCTTTGACCTTTAGTAACCCCCCAAAAATATAGAACAGCAATCCATGGGTATTTTCTGTTAGGAATGTGCTTTCTTATTTTTTGAGGGTTGCTATATACCTTTACTTGGTCTTTTGTTTGGATCCTCAGCAAACCAAGTAGCACAGCCCGTGTGTGTCTCAACTCCTCCTGAGTGCGGCCGAAGATGCATGAACAACATGTTGAAACATCGTAGTAGTCAAATTGAAAAATCACAAATCATGTGGTTGATAATTATCAAGAAACAATTGTTGAACTATGCTTTCTTAAAAGCAATATTGCTTGGCAATTATCATGTCAGTCCTAAAGTTTCTATTTTTCTTATGTTATTTTAAATAACTGTTTGACATATTCTGATGCTGCTTGGAGAAACCTTTTGACATTTTGGGAAGTTGGGAAATATCCAACTCATAGCCATTCTCTGACTGATTGTCCAAAATCATAGCAACACCTACAGGTCTAGCATTGAACGAGGTTGAGGTCCAAAATTGAGTCTACAAAATCCAACCCTTTGCATTGCACTTTGCATCATCATGTTTCTCAGTAGACGACCGACCAAACACTTGGGCTATCCACCTGGCCGCAGGTCCGGTCCAAGCGTCCATCCATCCGCAATGTGAATCTGGTATTGGAAGTCCATAGTGAGACCTACGGCTGGGTGCAACACGTGCAATGTGAATCCATTGGAAAAACGTCCCCAGTGGATTGACCAAATTATGCCATGGGGAAAATGATGATCAACCATGAGATTTCTGGGGTGTTTTTCCGATTTGGAGAGATCGATGTTACCACGATGTTACCACCCTACCCTGCAGGACCCTGGGGCAAGATGAATCGATTTTCATTCAAACTGTCAGTAGAACCCCCTGACATGTTCTGGCTATCAACCATGAATCATTTAGGGGATAAAATAGAATATATATTGAAGGTTCTTACCCCAATCTTTCTTTGATCGGAATGGTTCGGATCCCCATATAGCTATGACTACCACGCGATCATTTTTGGCTTAATCCGTTCACTTTTGTTGCTGAATCTACCTATTCTTTGAACCAGAATGTTGGATGGTTATCATTAAACCATCAACAGTGGAATTTTTGTTGCAAACCTCAACTGCCAGGAATCTTGGCATATTTTGGCCAGCCCTGCTCCCATCGTTTTCACCATTTTTCACCTCCGTAATGATCGGTGCGAGCTCATCGGGTTCAGCACTTGTCCACCAAGGTAACTCAGCCGCCAAAGGTGACGACATATCAGCATTTTTTTGTACATGTTTCCCGCCCCCCCAAAAAAATTGGGATGAACACCTATGAATTTGCAATATTTTTTTGGCATGAACATTCATTTACGGGGCTATTTTGGTGTGAAAAGAAGGATAATTATCAGGATTCTGACCCATACCCATTTGCGAACTTTTCGATGGCCATGAGATACAGGACTGAAATGGACAGAGTCATGTGTGCATCGAGTCCGTAGAGGAATAGAATAACATGGAACAACCTATAATTAATCTCAATAGATGGCTTTACAGAGGTTATATCCAACCCAGCCCCCTACATTTTGAAATGACAATTTATAGATGACGATATACTTATGAAAAAACAATGGATATCTGTTAATATTATATACGTATGAGATTCCCAAGTACACCCAGCAACAAAAAACAAAACCAAATCCCAAATTCTCATTGAACCTACCAATTTAATTTCTCACGCAGTGTCATGGAAATCTATGGGGTCAGGTCACCCTCCAAACAAATACGGCCTTCTTACGGAGTTGTTGACCCCCCATCACCTCTTTTACACGCTCCGGTAATCAAACATGGCTTGCTGGAAAATTCCCCATTCATAGATCAATTTCTCATTAATCCTACATTTCTAGCGCATTTCCCAGCTTGCCATGTTTGATTACCGGGTACAGGCGCTTTACCCCCGGTTAAAACGGGAGCATTTCCGAGGTACAAAGAGACCAAAGATGCTGAGGGCCATGGTCATCAATGCTCCACAGGCGCCCAGGCCTAACTCCATCGTGGGATTCTCATCCCGAAAAATGGCGAGTCGAAATGCGCAAAATTTCACGGTTTCAAAACAACTGGTTTTACCGTTCCTTGGCATTCCAAAAGCCATTTTGCGGTCCAATGAATTTCGGCCAGTCCCACGACGCCTGCAAACCGTAGACTGTATTCCATCCTTCAAGATCAGGTTCATGACAGCATGGCCCGCAAATGACGACTCCAAAGGTGCTTTTGAAAGGTGTTGCAAATGTGTATAGTATGTATAGTGAAGTGATGTATAGAGTGTATATGTACAATATTGTGCGTGTAGGTGTCTCTGTGTGTGCGTGTTGTATTGTTGTCTGTATACCGGACAAAACACACTCTGATGTGCAAACGGTCCCAACAAATTGCTTGTCACAAAGTGATAGACAAAAAGCTGCCATTCAGGCTGGTGGATCTCCCTTCAGGAGGTTTCCTGAGCCGAGTTTTGGCGCCCAAAGGAATCATCAAAAGTCGAGAAAGTTCAAATCAGACCACCGGCTGATCTCCACCGTGGCTGCAAGATTTTTCCGCAGATCTTTGCCGCCGTTGTTGGCGCAGCAATGCGAAACGAATTCGGAACTAGTTGGGTCTGAAAATGGGATACCCCATGATACCCCCAAAATTAAGGCAAAACCCATCATTTTCCCATCATTTCCCTTATTGGAATGAATTGGAATTGCCTCATTTCAAAGGTGTACCCCATTTTTTGACGACATGAATTGGTAACCAGCATTCAAAACCCGCTGGATTGCAGGGCATCTCCCTGCTCAGGGAAGCTCTGAAGGGCCCCAAAGGTCACCCTCCCATATTTGCCATTCTTCACTAGCCATTATTAACCAATATTGGAGGATGAACCTCATTCGAAACTCTGTTTTTAACTATATTATCCGAGGGGGGCATGGCTCCATGTTTTCATCATGGGATGCTCCACATGACTGGCGATATAAAAATCACAGGCCGTGATCGCGTCAAAGACAGGCACACCACAGACGTGGCGCACGGCATCGGAGTAGGGGGGCAGCTCGGTGCATTCCATGAGGATCGCCCGGACCTGTGATGGTTTAGGGGTCACCATAAAATACGACTGGGTCCTGAAGAGGAGCTTCCCAGATTAGATAGATTAGCTTCCTATAACACATTCAACAATGATTATTGAATATTACTGATATCCGTTTACAATAACTAAATACAGATGTCGATGTCAGCCGGCCTGCGGATGCTTCGTTAAGATTTCCTGCGCTTTCTTCACGATTCCAGGAGTGACCTTCCTCACCTGTCGGATCGAGGTGAACTTTGAAGGGGGCCAGCGTGGTGAAAACTGAGCTTTGGACATGTTAAACCATGATACTCGAAAAAGGAATTCATAGGATTTCTCCCATATTTTTGGGGTTAAATCTACATCCCAAGTTCTGATGGTTTTAAAATGTCTTAAATAATCATCTGTTCTGGTTGAATCATTGAATCCCCCTTCAGGTTTGCTCCCACTCAAGGTACAAGAGGCAAACATTGGGTAAAGAAAGAGGTAAATTTCTCTGATTCCCTCCCATGTGGCTGTCATGTACCATAGTATGCTAGTCAAACCACCATTTTTGATGGATAAATTCCAATTTCTGATGGTATTACATATTAAATGCCCATGTGTCTTGGTTAGCTCATTGAATCACCCCTGAATTCTCATCATTTTACCTAACTGTTTCCCCTGCAGCTAAGTCACATCCACCTTTTGGCCCAGGGCCACAGCTTCAAAGCCCGGTACTTCCTCACAGCCCACAAAGATGTAGCGCTTGTCCTGAAATGCACAGAAGAAAAGGAGGAAAGATGTGGATTAAGGACAAAACATAGAGGATGAAACTTGATGAAACCACGAAACACATTGGAATTAAGCATCAAACCTGGAATCTACCAATTCAACTGATTCACATAGGGGTTTGACCAAGGAGGTTGGGGTAGTTTTAAACACATGGGTGTATATAACCAATCAATGGCCATAGAATGGGTATAAATTTGTAGTTTTTTTCGACCCATGGGTAGTGGAATATGGGTGTGATCGTAGTATACAACCAATAAATTGGGCTATATCAATGATTCATTTTTTTTGGAGGCACATGCTTCATAGATAGTTTGCGAGTTGTGTATAATCAACAAATGTGGGTGTACCCATATACATATAGGATATATGAAGTTCACTTGCTATTGTTGTTGCGGTCTTGTCTCAATGTGTTGCTTGTTTTTTTTGAAGATCATCATACGTGTTACTTGTTACATAGGAATTCATAAATGTTATATGATTATCCGTGCATGTATGTACATATTTGTGTATAGCATAGGGAAAAATACATCTCATATACCCTCTGGTAATTTAACATAACTATGGAAAATCACCATTTTTAATGGGAAAATCCACTATAACTGGCCATTTTCAATAGCTACGTTAAATTACCAGAGGGTACACCAGTATCTAATCTGGTGAGTAAGCCACCCAGTCACCATCCCAGGTCTCCTTCACATCCACGCCGCACTCCGCCTTGATGAGTTGCTCCATACCTGAAAAACGACATCGGCTGACTTCCCAACGATTGAAAACCATCAATAATGCGACAAATTCATCAAGCAATTTGGTGCTAATCTTGAAAAGTGTAAAACATCTAGAAACTATAACCTCAGTTGACTCAGTTGTATACTCTGCAACCAAAACTGGGGCGATTTCACCAACGTTTTTTGGGGTACACCACATTACTGGGGTTACAACCCCTTCCACGGAAACAAACTTGATACGCTGGCCGGCTTCACACTTCCGCCTCCACATCAATCTGGGTCTATCTCAAAATGAGGTAACGACCCCGAAATTTGGATGGTTTCTTATCTTTCTCCCGATTGAAACATCAAATAATCATATATATATGTATATATATATATTATATGTATATATATATATTATATTATATTCTCATATCTTCTCGGTCTAAATTCCACCTTCGGAAAAACACACATAAAATGACATCCCCAAAAAATGGGTTGGTTTTCGGGCTTTTTGATCTCCATTCTTTTGCCAAACCAAACATTTTCGCCAAAGATACCCAGCAAGGACTGGCCGTTGGCAGTGAAAATGGCCACCTGTTCATCTCTGGTGTAGGATGCCGTGATGGCGGGTAAGGTGGCCAATGAAGACATGATCACCTCGGTGGAAACATGGACGACCTGACCGCAAGGGACACCAGCAGGGACACCATGAATTTCCGCAGACTTGACATCATCGTTTTCCTTCCAAGATCAGTGAATGAAAAATCGTACTATATCATACTAAATCCACATATATCAACATATATCCACATATTCATGGCCTTTCACAACTTTCTCCCATCTATGAATCCACAAGGTCCCCTGGTGTCAAAATCTCCCAGGCGCTGGGAGCTTGGTATTGCGCCGAGCCAGCTCCTGTAACCACATCATGAAGCCGCAATCGCCGGTAATCACCTGGGACGCAACAAGGGTGGTGTTTCAACCGTTTCGACCAGTGGTCATCTAGGTGGGTTATGTTTGAATCCTTTCTGAATATGAAATACCTCGAATGTTTGGGGTATGGTGGTTGAATCGTCACAAGTGAGGTAGTCAGACTACCTCAGTATCCCCAAACTATGATGGAACATGGAACACAAACAGCATTAACAAACCAGCTTACATCCTTACATCCCCATTGTTGATTAGATTCCTGCTCTAGGCGGATGCTCGCCATGGCAAGTTGCAGAGACGCCTTTAGCTTCCAGATCTTTGATTCCTGCGGCACACTTTGATTTTCAGGTTGACAGATAAACATTGATTCCTTCCATCCAAAATTGAAGAACAAGCCATCTGAGGCCTTGTAAGGCAAGATCAATCTGTGGAGAGTGAAAGTGAAATCATGCACTTTCCCAATCTCCCATGGTGCTTATCATGTATGGCTGGAGCAACCCAGCTCCATTTCCATGATATTCCCTATCTCCACTACATCCCAGTTACATTCCCAATGCCTAATGCCATTACACGTGGTCTATACAATGTTTATACCTCCATTACAGCACCATTCTTGTTGGCTAAACCAGCATCTTCTAGTGATATTCCCATCACATCTACATGGTTATAACTAACAAGATTATGATACAACTGAAAGATATCTTGTTGGTTATATCAGTTATATCCCCATTGAACCAGCATTATCTCCAGCACGGTTTCTGTACGTCACATCCGGGCGAATAGGCCTTGCAAGAAGGCCGTTTCAACTTCGGGCGTTAACTTTCCGGCTTGGCACATCTCGAAGGTCAGGCCCTTCACCTGGGGATGACCATCGCCAGATCTTGTGAAATCCAGGAGACTTGGAGACTTAAAAAAAGCAAGTGACTGCAACTTGCATCTAAATTAGATCACATATAATAACATATAATCATGAATCATATATTTGAATCAGAGACAAAAAACTGAGACAATCAGATATTGTGGAATATAGCTATCCCGGCTATCCCCGTTCAGCTTGAGACATTTGTCCCCGTTCCAATGTCCAACGCTGTTGCCTGGGGATGCCTGGGGCATCCAAGCACCATTGGGCAATAGAGTGCCAAGCAGCCATATGATAGTGAACCTCATAGGGGTAACTGCCTGCCACCAGGGCATGGGGCCACGTTGAAAATCACCAATATTAGTCACACAGCCTCTTAATAACCAATAATCACCAATATTAAGAGTTATCACCAAAAATTCATCCCCCTAATATTAATGGTATTTTAAACCAGCCTCCAAAAACGTGACCAAACAGCTTTTTCCATGAGGATTTACACATCGTAAGTTTCATGTTTCGTGCCTGGATGGTCAACATCCCCTGGTGCTGGAGGGTAGTGATAATCCAAGCGGATCACCCCCAAAGTGATACCAGCCCTTTGGCTGCGGACCATCATGGACACAGCCTCGGTGAAACATGGTGGGACACCGACTCCTGTTCCCATTGAAAAACATGAACGAAACGGAACGAAAGGATGTTGAGAATGATGTTTTTTTATCCAGTTTTGGTACATCTTCAAGTTGTGTTTCCCCAAAATGAACCATAAAAAGCCAACCCTGCGATTCACCATTGCAAGTGGTGCTACCATCTTAACCAGCGCATACCAGCGCTATCTCTTTTGGGGCGAATCACCCAATCAGCGGAACAGGGGAGCCGATCCTCAAGCGATGGCACACAAAAGGCCAGGAAACCGCTTGTTTCGAGGTCTCATAGATTTGCATGGCGATGTCCGTGACTTTCAAAGTATCTAAGACCTTGGTGTTTTTTCGGCACAGATGGGGATCTGTTGGTAAAGCTAACCCCTTTGAAAAAGCTGAAAGTCATTGAGAAATCCCAAAGAAATGAAAACTCAGAAATGTGTGAAACCAACCAGTCTTTGATATCTTTGATGGGAACTGGTTTCAAGACGAGTCTTACCAACATGAAACAATAAGTCACCATCACCCCAATGAAATCCATAGCTCCCAAGGCACCGGTTTCACAATCTCGGTGGCACCTGAAACGAGCTGTCCAAAGTTGAACTCGGGTCGCTTCCCCTGCCGACATCATTAAGAAAGGCACCGGTGGTAGGATTGTCCGAATCCGATGACAGCGGATTTGGCGATAAAGGGGAATGTAGGGGAAGTTGTTTCGGAAAGCCCTTCGAAAAAGTCACCCAAAAGCACTTCGACCGCCCAAATTGTGGGACCTGCAATCTTCGCGACGCTCGGAAGCTCGATTTGCTGGTCATGGCTGTGCCCGTGCCTGCTTTGCGTCATCCCAATCCTTCACGCCAAAACGCGGATTATCCAAATGACTGGTGATGTAGAAGTCGCCTCAGGCTTGAGAAACTCTCGCTGCGAGTCGCAACAGTGGGGGGTGTCCCTTAAAATTGGAAACCCCATGCCCCATGCGCTATACTATAGTTGAAAACATCATGCTTCCACATTAGAAAGGTTTTCAAGTGGTTACTTATTGTTGCTTGTATTGTTTGATTTTCAGTCAAACCTGCATGATAATTTTGACCGAGGTGTAACTTCAACTGTGTTTTCACCAGCAGTTAAGCAGCAACCCGGCCTGGTAAAAAAACATGGTAAATTGGCAAATGGAAGTCCTTTCAATCAAACCATCCCATAAAACACCGATCTACGAGATCTTCCAGACTTCCAGACTGACCAAAGGGCACATCCATGACCCTCAAGCGTTCCATTGCGATCAGCCCAGAGACACAGGTTCAACGCATCAAAGACTGGCCTCAGGCAGGATATCTCAGGTTGCATTCTTTGGGATCCCATGAAATAAGGTCCTAAAAGATGTCCTAAGTGAGATAAACTGAATACTTTTGGGCTATATCGGCTATATCATCCTAAGATATCCCAGTTCTATGAGAAGTTCTATGCTTTTGCACTTGGATGACCCAGCTATTGTTACTGGATCCAAACTGGGCCCAGGCCAGCGGAACGTTGCCACATCTTGGTTTGCTCAGGACATTTGGACATATTCCAAAAAATATTCCTGGTTGGTGGTTGAGCCTACCCCTCTGAAAAATATGAAAGTCAGTTGGGATGATGATTCCCAATACATAGGAAAACAACAAATGATTCCCTATATGCTCCCTATTTCTTGAATTTCTTTTGCGGACTCAGCAGATACCCAGATGAAAAGGTAGCTTTTCAGCATCCCTTGGGACGGCGGGTTTTCCCGCCTGAACGTGGCTTTCCGCAAGGCTTTAGCATAGCGAGGCAGTTCGGTGCTTTCCAGTAGGAATGCTCGAACCTACAGTATCCAAAGATCGACAAATGGTCAAGAAACATAAATCGATGGTCAAGAAACATGGGTATGTCACTATGTCACCATTTGACAAATAGGGTGTGTGGATATTGAGGAACAAACGTCCAAATTGTGCAAGGGAAGAAAACCTTAGAAGGAAAACACACCGTGCAGGTGCCACTGATCTTGGTTCACGGTTGGAAAAACGTCGCTTTGAAATAGATTTACCCAAACATATCCAGTGCGCCCCTATGTTTGCACTGGTAAATCATCATTCTTACATCAACATATATCAACATGATACAAACATAAACCCAATAAAACATCCCATGACCATTTTTGTAGGGATTGCCATTGGATTGCCATCCGATGCGCCTGAGGATGTTCTTCCAGGACTTTGGTCGCCTTCGCCACGAGTCCTGCCTCCATTTTGGCGGCGTCATCGTGTTGCCCGCTGGAGATCTGGTGGAAACCTGGGATATCTTCGCAACCCACCTCAGTGAACTGTTTTTGGGCTGAAAATCATGAAAAATTATGAATTTTCAATTAATATGGAGTATAATATATATATATAAGTTATATAGAAAGGGAAGTGCTAGTGGCAAAATGATATTTGGCCTGGTGACCTGTAGTGTGATGCATTCAATGTGACCACTTACCATGCGGTACAGTGCAGCACCCTGGGAGTTTTGACTAGCGCTACAAATCTTCACATGGCAGGGTCTTGTTCATAGAATGTCATGAACTGGATTCTGAAGTCAAAGCTTTGGAAGAGCAAAGAGAAAAGGATCGCGTTCTCTGATTTAGATGGGTGACCCTATGTCCAACCGATCTTAATGAATAATCTCTGCAGAGAATAAGTTGGAATCAAACGAACTGATCAGCTTAACATTTGGGTTTCTCCAAAAAATCTGGCACCCCTTGAATGATTGTCAATCATTGTTCATCGTCATTTTCGCAATGAAACTGGCCCATTTTGTGGGGCCAGGCTGCAAAGACGAACCGCTGGTCGTTGATGTCGACGCTACATTCGTCGTGGATCAACGTGGCCATGGGTTTCAAGAGCTGACTGTCAGCTGTCAATACTGCAATCTTCTCATGTGCACCTTGTGGAGGTCCAAGGGTGCAAGGGGATGGTTTCAAGAAGCCATGGAGTTTCCAAATTTTCAATGGCCGTAACAATAATATAAATAGGTAAAACACAATTTTGACCAATACCGATGTAGTAGTGAATTAATTAAGACAAATCAAACCTCTATCCATCTTCTATCCATCTCTCCACCTATACATCTATACATCCTTATCTAACTACCTATCTATATATATATATCTATATCATCAATTATCATCATGTAAACATATATCTAAAACTAAGTTCTATATCTATCTACACATATCTATCCCATGTCCCTAAATCCTCCTCCATCTCCCGGGTCCGGGCCGGAGCACCATAGGAGCAGGTGATGGAGGGCAGCACGGCCAGGGAGCTGAGGATCACTGGGAGCTTGGTGCTCTTCCGGGCCAGGGATTGGAACCACATCATGAAACCCGTGTCGCCACAAATCACCGATGCACCTGCTGCCTTGGACTTGGTGGGCTGCTGGGGCTAGGTGTTGGAAGTTGTGGGGAAGTTGGAAGTTACCAGATGAATCAGTTGCTGCAAATTGTTTTTTTTTGTGGATCTGAAAAAAACAGATCACTGAAAATGGATGGGTGGTGACTGGTTGATACGTATGTATATATATATATAGATATATTATATGTTTTAATATATATGTATATGTATATGTATATGTATATGTATATGTGTAAATGTATATATGTATATATATATGTATATATATATGTATATTTACATTATGTGTATAGATTTACATTATGTGTATATATATATATGTGTATATATATATGTACACATATATATATATGTATATCTGTATATATATATATACTGTATATATATATATATGTATATATATGTATATATATGTATATATATGTATATATATATATATCACATATGTATAATATAGCTGGATTCATTGATTGGTTTTGTATTTTACAAGGTCAGCCACCAATGTACTAACAATGGGGGTAGAACCGTTCAGCACTCAGCTCTTTTGAACCAACGCTATCGGGCAGATCGATGATATATATACAATACATGGTTTTACTGCAGGAGTTTTTACACCCCCCTCGGGCGAGCAGGGACGACTGCGGAGAACGAATAACCCAGAAAAGCATACCCTCGCGGGTAGCCAAATTTCTTTAGTTGGTTTTAGACATTTTGTGCAGTCTTTCAAAGGTCCCTCTAAAAAGCTCAAGCCCGTAAAACCCAGCGCAGCGTTGCAAGGAAGGCACAATACCATGCCACATCTTGCGCTATGCTACAAAAGAAAATCATCGTCTCCCTAACGGTTCCAAAAGATCCAACGGCCGCCGGCCTCGTCACGGTAATACCAAGCCCCACGCCAGAAACTCCATTCTCGGCGTGCACCATAGTGATCACGATTCCAACTCCAAGAGGCATCCGGGCGACCGGAGCTTGCAGCCTTCGAAGTGACTCCTGCGGTTGCTGCTTTTGCAGTGGGCGGTGTCTCAGGCTCCAAGAATGGTCGTGCTCCTGCTTTGGATGTTGGTGGTTCGGGTACCAGAAATGGTGCGGCTGGGGCATCAGCGTGCGAGGCATCTGCGCGAGCAGAGCTTGAGGCGGCTGTGACATCTGTTGCGGTTGCGGATGCATCAGCTTCGGCTTTGCGCTTTCGCTCAATGGGGGGCGCGACCGTGGGGTCGGCCTTATGACCTCCAGGACCTCCAGCCTTTGCAGCGGCGCTCTGCTTCTCTTTGCGTTCAAGATTGCTCCGAACCAAGGGAAGGTTTTCCTCATACACCTTTTCGAGGAAATCACGAGTGCCATCAAAAGGGACTTGGACAGTACCCTTCCAGGTCAACAGGCCACGGAATGCGCCACGACGGCCGATGTAGCTGACATATTCATCCTCTGTAAAAATGTGGCGGCCAAACATGAAACCCCAGACCTTCTTCCATGTTTTGCGGAACTCAACTGGGAAGCCATCAACGCCACGAGGCTGAGACATGAAAATCAACTTAGATAAGCAGTTCTCATTTTGGGCATTGGCGGCGACGCCAGCCGAGATCTGAGCTTTGGTCCTTGGGG
Organism: Cladocopium goreaui; assembly: GCA_947184155.2. Lineage (NCBI taxonomy): Eukaryota > Dinophyceae > Suessiales > Symbiodiniaceae > Cladocopium > Cladocopium goreaui. The sequence goes on along the minus strand of CAMXCT020000594.1, from coordinate 172,340 downwards.
GATCGGGGAGGTTGCCATATGCGAACATGTCGTCGAATATGCAGTCCTGCAGGTCCTTCCCCTCACCGTGGATGCGGTCGCAAAAAGTGACGTCGCTGGAGTATCTGTCTTCCACGTCCTCGTAGCCCAGCGCTTTTGCACGTCGATGCCTGTCGCGGCAGTCTTTGAGGACTGCTGATTCCACGGATGTGATTCCCCTGGGGCCCAGTTCTCGGCGTAGCAGGTTGGCTTGCTCTTCCGTCAAGGCTGTCAGCAAGCTTCCGCTCATCTTCCCAAACATTCCGAACCCGGCGAGACTTTGCATTCGCCGTTCAAGGATACGGGTCCTCCTGTTGGGTTTGTTGGCCTCTTTTGTATCGCCACTTTCGTCCACTGGGAGTGGCTCGAACCCACATGTGGTGCATGTCACTTGGCCACTGACGTACTCAACCTGGCAGAGGGGACAGGAGCCCATGAAAGGTTCGCAGTACTTGGGTGCAATGTAAACACGGCGCGTCCTTGCGGGCGGCTGGTCAACTTGCATTGGGGCAGTGGCTGCATCATCATCAGTGGACTTGGCATCGGGTCGCCCCGTGCTGGTGTCATCCATTGGGTCGTCATTTGCATCATCTCGGGCAGTCAGGGTGACCGCTTTGGATTTCGGTGCTGAGGCTGATGCCGCGCCAGTCCATGAGCTGGGCTCGAGATTGCTCTCGGCGCGGGTCCAAAGCACCTGTCCATCTTCTGAGATGCTGACCAGAAACTGCGGTGGGATGCGTTCTGAGCACAAAATCCCATCCATTTCTGTGCGACTAAAGATGACACCAGCTTCAACTGCTTGCCGCATTGCGATTTTGACTTCGATTGGACATTTTGCTCTTAATCCAGATCGATACCCCTGCGTGCCAATACAGTGTTCTGCCATGTAGATATGAGCACGGCCACTGTTGACTGTTGCACCGCCGCCTGGAATCAGGCCGTTCTGTGCGATGCTCTTCCAGCTGCTTTTCATCGTGCGATGGAAGACAACCTCAGGAACCTCAGTCATGGCACACAGGGGCACGCCAGTGAAGGCGGCTTTTCGCTCGGGGGATACATGGTCTGAGCAATACACCATGGTTGAATTGGCATAAAGACCCCCTGCGGTTTTCAAGGCAGCTTCGGAGTGACCCTGAATTGCACGGATTTTCACAGGATAATAAGGCATGCCTAGGCCATTGTCGACAGGAAAATGGGAGATCTTTGCACACAAGAATTGGAACCTACTCTTGCCATGCTTGTCGATCTTCATTGCGGTGCCAAACAGGTTTGCGACAGTGATGAAAACATCTGGGGGCACTTCCTTGCGGAAGGCTTTGGCAAAATCCTCCAAGTCAATCCAAAGGTCTTTGTCCATTGGCACCTTGGCACAGGATCCATGCCCCCTGCAAACTTTGTTGACACGAGTCGCAAAATCAGAAAACTTCTTGTCGACGCGAGTCTGGCTGGCAATGGTCTCAACGTCGGATGCCGATATCAGCTCCAGCTCATAAGCCGTACCTTCAAAGAGGATGCCAGGCACATCGTCCCCGTCTGCATTGGTCACCATTGTATATTGGTATTCAGGCAAATGCTCTTCCATCCAATATGCTTTCACGTGGCCAGATGCTTGTCCCTCTAAGCGCGCAGTTGCCTGCGGCTGGTACTGGCTGGATGTGGCTCCCTTGTCATCTGCGGGCTCATCCACCGGTGCTGGTGCTGCTTTCGGCCGCGACTTCAACATGACCTCAGCTGTTTGGACCAGGATTGTTGCTCTGCTGGATGCAGCGGGCTCGCCGTCGCCGGCGGCCTTTGGAGGGTCATCTTTGGGAGGCTCAGCGAACGTGCCCGAAGGCATCGTCTTGATGTCGATGTAGTCCTCAGTGTCAGGTTGTTGAGCTTCGACGTCCTCCTTGGTGAATGACCTGCCCGTCGGCACAATGTGTCTTCGGGACTCTCCAAAAAGCAACTTGGTGATGTTTGCACATGTCTCCTGATAGGATCTTGGCAGCTCGTCCAGGACGGCGCTCATGTTCCTCCGCAAATCATCCCATGTCTCCTGGGCACACTCAGAAAGCTCCAAACCAATTTGGCCGACACGCCATCCGGAATCAAGTGCGAAAAGGGTAGCTGTCCAATAGGCAGCAAGGCGCGTGCGATTTTCTTCAGAGTTGGCGAAATGCCACTGGTCTCTGAATTCCATTGCATCGGCGTCCCCCTTTGCTTTTAGCCACGGATACCGCGGATTGGCACGCCCTTGCAGGCTGCTGGTTAGAGCTTTGAATCGGGGCTCCAAATGGTCGAAAAATTGATCGAAGATTGGATGAATGCCGTAATCTGCGCTCCAGGGCGCGGTCGTGAGACCGGCCGTCTGCAAGTCCAACTCCCGGGCCTTGTTGATGAACCATGTCAAGTGGCGCTCACAATCATCCAGGATCGTGGGCCAGTGCCCGTTGGGACCATCGTACGGCCAATTTGGATTTTGGGCAATTCCATCCTCTCCTACCAATTCATTTCCGAACCAGGACAAGTGCAGGTTGATGCGTGCATGAGGATAGCGCTCGCGGGCGTCCGCGGCCAATTCAATCCCACGCTTGACCAGCTTCTGCAAAGTTTTGCCCCAAAGCATCTCATGGATGAACTCAGTCACGTACTTAGGTTTGCGCTGCCGGTAATGCTCGGACAGGTCAAACTTCTTAAGTGTTTTCCTACGCCCTGTGATCAATGCACATGACGAGTCAGAGACTAAGATCCAGATTACATCATTGACGGGCATCTCTGGCAACATGATCTTTTCAATGTGGGACTCCTTTGGCAAAAAGCAGAAACTAAGGTATTCTGCAAGCGGATCCTCTCGACCATAGAACCTCAGGGCCGAAGCCGGCGTCCATTCGGTCATCAAACCATCCACAAGGTCCTGAGCAGCCTGATTCTCACCTTCATTGCGCATGGCCAATGCATACAAAATGCGATTGTGAAGGAGCAACCATGCTTCTTTGTTAGCCTCACGTGTGGCTTCGAGCGCAGCCTCGCGGCTGGCCGGGTGTGCTGTGGCATATCGTGAGTCAGCCATTTTTGCAGGACAGGCACGAATGACAACGGGTGAAATCCTTTTGGATGTTTGGCCCACCACAGCTACCCGGAAACACTCATGGAGCATGTCAGTCACTTCAAGGTATAGTTCTCAGCAAGTTTAAGAGCTTTGCCCCTACTTTGATCATGCTCATGTTTGCCATCACATTTGAATGAGTCTAACACGGTGAGTTCTTTAAAATTTCCTGCAATAGTCCAACTTTTCTTCATTGGTTGACCGTTGTTTCCAAGAACACCCAACATACAACCATCAAAGTGATGAGTAGTCATGGATCGTTCTTTGAGGAATCTTCTAACCATCGGCCATCTCCAGTATTTGCAATTCTTGGACAGTTCAAATGCTATCAAGGTTCGTTCATCATAAACTTCATCCACAAGTTTGACAAAAGATTTAAACAACTTGGTAAACTGTTTTTGTTGCTCTTTGATTCTTTCTTGACCCTCAACAGTAAGGCCATTCACGTTCCCCCATGGGCTACCTCCTACACAAGGCAACGATGCATAGAGTATCAAAGTGCCGTCATTGAAATCATTTCTGAAATCTTGGACTTGGGAGGCTAGCCGTTTCCGACAGCTGTTAGTGGTACCATCTTCTTTTTCGGTAACCCTAATGCAGTGGCAATCTTCATTGGACTTTCTTGGGGTACTAAGCTTCGAATCATCAGAGCAGCAAAATTCGATCAACATTCTGGGCTTAAAAGACTTTTGGGAGCCCCCCTGATTCCCGGCAGCGGTTGCTAGTTTTGGCACCTTAGTGGAGTTCGGCGCCGCGGTGTGGCGGGCTGCTGCTTCTTCCACCTTTGTCGGGCCAATGCCAATGAGATGAATGGCATGCAACCAAAGGGCTGGTCGGGTAAAAGGTTTTGTAAGAATGTCTGCAACTTGGAAACTGGTTCCTACGTTGAGAAGATCGAATTGTTTACATTCAAATTGCTGTTTCAACCATTTGAAGTTGATGTTCTGTGTTTTGTTCATGTGTCTCATGGATGCTGATGAACCGGTGGACATGACTGTAATAGTCGCCTGGTTGTCCTCCATAAATTTGACTTGATAAAATTCAGGGAAACTGGCCTTGAGGGAGTTGATGTCCGCGACACTACAACCTGTATCGACGTTCCCATTACGGATTTCGTCAATTTCAGGGTCGATCCTAGTGAACACAACATCTTCTTGGGGCTTCGCGGCATCGCGAGCTGGTTTGCCCTGCAGCTTCTTGAAAAGGTTCAACTGCTCAAACAGGGCCAGCATTGGAATGCCCTCGGCTCTCATGCTGTGATTTGCGGCAACTACCTCAGCCTCAGTTGAAGATATGGCAACAACCGTTTGTTTCTTACTGAATGCATTTAAGGGGTAATACGTATTGGGGCCTACAAGCACAATGGCACTGCCAGTGGTACTCTTGCTATCATGTTCGCCTGCATGATCTGCATCGGCAAAAAGCCAGAGTTGGCATTCATCAAAGGCATCCCCAATGAAACCCTCTAGGAAATGGTGCTTTGTACAATGAATGTATGACACCAATCTGTGCAAGCCAACATCGCATTCTATGGACCATTTTGTCACTCTAGATGCTAAGCTTTGTGTGGCACGCAACCAGTCGAACCTTGCCATTCTGGCGGCAAAGAGTATCTTCATCAAGATCTTGCTGGCCACTGGCTGGAGTTTGCCAGGCTTTTCATCTTCACTGAGTGTGGGCCGTGCGATGCCAGCATCTGTGAATGGTGTTGGCACCTCTTTCAAGGACGATGGGCTGACTTTTGCAAGATTACAATAATTTTCTACACAGGACCCCAGGAAATCGCTCATGTCATACCTTACTAAGTTCACGGGCTTGGCCATGACGCCAGCTTTGTTCTTCACGGCGTGTTCAACCCCCCTGAACTTAGAGGCCTTGGCTTCCTTTTTCGCCTCACGTTTGTCGCGATGTGGTCCTGGTCTGGCTTTACTTGCCATTGCAAACTGCTTGAATTTGTCAGGTCCATCTTGTCCGTAACAGAAAACTGTTTTTCCTGTCCAGAATTCATTTGTTTGATTGCTAGATGTTTTCCAATCATCTGTATAAACATCATAGCCCCCCTGATTGTTCCCGTCGGTGATGCTAGGACAACTTTTTAATGTCACCTTTTTGTCAAAGAAAGTTATGCGACTTGAATTTTGACCAGTTACATCTCCCCCCTCATCAACCGGCTGGTACAATCTTTTTCGGGGTTGTATGTGGTGTCTAATCCATGCCATGTTGGTTTCATCATGCTCCCACCAGTCTTGTGTTCTGTGTTGTGCGGCTGCTGACTTCTTGGCTTCAAAGGCGAATGCGAAAGGGTGTGCCTGCGAAGGCAACCGGATGTTTTGAAATTCACGGTGCATACAGCCAAAGTAGCGGTCGTATGGCTCAGGATCACCAATGTTCACTGCAGCCTTGACGCTTGCCCATGCCTTTTCCAGATTGGCGGTAGGGCCAGCCATCTTGAAGTCATCTACATACACAACCAAAAGACAGTTGAGCTCTTGATGATGAAAAATTGAATGCCAAATGTCAGGTAAAATTTGCTTCCAACCCTGTTTCACCACACGGCTATTGAGATGATTTTCCCAAATACCCCCACTATCAGGATGACCATAAAGGGCAAGTAACATAGGAACCATGGGTTGCCAGTACTTTTCTCCCAATCTTTGGGCCATCTGTTGCGTGGAAGTGACAACCATGTGGGCACCCCTGTGAAGAGGGCTTGTATGTAGGCTTGGATTGCATCTGCCTGCTGTTTGGAGAACCCGGGCTGACTACCGAAAGCATCTAGCAGCTTTGCTGCTTCCATGGATGCTGGGGAAGAGCCTAACTCGTTGAAGAGTGCGTGATCGGAATTCTCGTCCCTGACATTGTTTCCCTTGGAAAACCGTCCTACCCTTGAACTTCCGGCGAGGGTCTGACTCAGGCAATTCAGAACCCTTCTCATAGCAAGCCTCAAAGATTCGACCTAGGTGCACGGTTTGGCCATTGCGACGAGCCTCAGCTACTATGTCGCGGCATTCACGAACACGCTTCTCATCCCAAACACCCTTATTACGGAGATTATCCCACTCCTTATCAAGGGCGGCCTTGGCCTTGGGGTTGCTGGCGATCTCATCTTTTGATACAAGCCTAGCAACTGAAGCGAAAAGCTCGAGTGCGACCTTGAACTCAAGTTCCTTGATCTTCTCTCGGACGAGCTCTCTAATTCGAGGCCGGTGCTCAATTGTGGCAGGCGCGGCAACTTTTGGCATTGCCGGCACGGAAAACTTTTGGGAATTGGCTGGAATGATTTCCCAAACATTGCCTACGAGCTTTGCAGTTGCAGGAGGGCATTGAGTTGCCTCAAGCCGGGCCGGTGAAGATTTCTTCTTTTTGCCCTTGCTGCCAGATGACGATGCTGGCTTTTCCTCCTGCTCCTTGGCTGCTTTCTTTGCTTCTTCCTCGATGATCAGCTTCCTATCTTGGGGTCCTAACATCTTCCACAGCTCTGAGTCGATCCCCTCCGGACGCTTTGAACCTTTGTAGTTACGTACAATCCGGTGACCATCCCAATGATGTCCATCTGGAATAATTTCACCTTTGGGGGTCAATTTGAGATCTGGAAATACGGGCGCTTCGGGTGCATCAGGCTCGACATCGCTGTCGGCCGGTAGAGGCGTACCTGGCTCGTATTCATACTCATCTTGCGGTGGATGCAAACTGGACTCAAGAGGCACAGCTTTGGGTGTCTGCGGAATGACCTGGTCCTCGAGGCGATCGGCTTTGGGTGCTTTCGAGTCGATCAGAGCTTTCAAAGGAAAGATGAAACCCTCGGATGGCAATTCCAACCTCTTTGTTCTTTGGATTGTCAGTGCACCCCAGTTGACATGATAATCTGCGGCTTCCAACTTGGCAACTAAGTATTCACCCTTCCAATCATGACCTGGTTGGATGTAATACCCAAGGAAAATTCCTTCATTTGCTGTTGGGGAGAGCTTACCTGACGTGTTATCCAACCTCTTGGGGTTATTCCAGAACAACACTTTGGCACCAAATGGAATGTGCATTGCAGGGAACTCTTCACCAAACCTGAGTTGCCATGGGGAATCACTGCCGTCAAGCTGGGGGCTTGCATTGATCGCGGTCGCATGATGCTGCATGGCCAATGGCCACATCTTCAAAGGAAATCCTGATTGCAACAAGTTGCTCCGGGCACCTTCCAACATCTGACGAACTTCGCGCTCAGCAAAAGACTTTGATGAATCTACGTATTCAATGGAAGTCTGGTGTCTGTAACCCAAATCCTTGATGGCCCTGATCAATTCTGGGGAATTGTCAGTGTACACAACTTGAACATCATCCTTTGATCCAATGAAGTGATTCAGACCATCAACACAGCTTTGTGAGTCCTTGGACTGGCTAGGGTAGACATACCGATATTGGGTGTGCAGATCTTTCAACACCAACGCAACTTGCTCCCCCCCTGAAACCCTCTTCTACATTTTTCTTAATGATGACGTGATCCCCAATGATGTGGTCACCAAACACTTCAGTTTCGATTCTCTTCTGACCACCCTTCTTTCGTGCCTGAGGTGCCATCATCCTTGCTCGTTGGCAGGTTCTGCAAAAGGGGTTCTTGGGGAAATGCGTGTATTGATGTTGGGTACTTGCAGCTTCAGCCAACAGATCCTCAGTCTTGCGGCTTCGGATGTACTCCTGCTGAGCGTCATCCTCCACCAGCTCATCCAACTGCTCTTCATCTTGGGCTTCGTCCCGCTTGGCTTTTGAGCTCGACCGTGAGGTCGGCATTGCAAACAACTTTTTGAGGTGCTTGTCCTTTTGAAATTGATCTTTGGGATAAACCTTGCAACTATCATCCAAGATTGGGACATGACCTTCGATCTTGAGCTGGACGACCTTGTCATCTGGACGGACTAGGATTGGTTTGCCATTGGCAGGCCATACGAAACTGTAACCCTGATCTACGCATCTCGTTCCTACAGAGAGCACAGCTGGGGTATGATCAAGCACATACGGATGCACGGGATCTGGCAATGCGGACAACTTGACATCAGCAACTTCGTTTGCCTCGGTCGAACCATTGGCTGTGACTAAGGAAATCGGATGCTCGGCTGCACGGCAGTTCTTGGCACTTACATCCCTCAGCATCCCTTTGGACACAAGATCGGATTCACTACCTGAGTCAACAAGCCAACTAACGCCGGCCTTTGGCGCAGCTGTGGCAATTGACGGGAAACGACCAATGTCTCTAAGGGCTTTGGGACCGCTGATGAACCTGCATTCTTTGCATGTGACGTCACGTGTGTCCTCATTCCAACAACAAAACCCACAACTTGGTGCAACATCTGAATCATGAAGTTTCACAGTTTCTTGAAGCTGTCTTGCACGAACTTGAGCTTCATGCTGTTCAACCTTTGATGAAACTGGAACATCTTCAGCTGTCTTGTACACCTTAGTGAACTCTCTTGGACGATGCTTGACTGGGACTTGACGACCAACTGCCTTCACCTCGATCACATGTGGGGCCTTTCGGAATCTAAGACGCTTCATGCTGACACTTGCCTCATCAGAGCACGAAGTTGCCTTCGGCTGCTTTCGGACGATGCATGCGAACTTCTGGATCAGACATGGAGCGGCTGTGGAATCCTTGCCCTTCTTCTTGGGAGCGGGTGAATTGGCCCTTTTGGTGTCTTTGGTGGCGGCAGCGGCTTTGTCATCATGTTTATAAAAACATTTGTCGCCACGTCTGCACTTTCCCTGGGCATGATAGATGCATGGGGTTTTGGCCATTTCTTCTTTGGACATCTTCTTCCCCTTATCATCCTTATTGCCCCTTGATGGTGAACGTGTTTTGGTTCTTCTGGGTGATTGAGTTCGAGATTTATCATCTTTGACATGCTTGAATGGACACTTCTTCCCCTTATCACAGGTACCCTTTTGGAACTTATAGCAAATCTTTTCGCCTTTGCCACCTCGTTCCTGCGATCTACCGCGACTTGGAGAGCCCTTTCGGCCGCCGCGACCATCGCCTTTGGCGGGTGCGGCCTTTGTGTCCTTAATCCCAGCCTTGTTCTTCTCCGCAATGCGGTTCCTGTTCTCCCTCAATCGTTCACGATCGATCAAGTTCTTCATGGATTGGTGAAGAAAACTGTAAGACTTTTCATGGGATTTCTCATGGGCACGGTCAAACACCTCGATGTCATATTTCAGCAACTGACTTGGTCGGATCTGCCTCAACAAGATGTCCCTTAACACAACATCATCAGGGGTGACAGCCATGCCAGCTAGGGTAGCATCCCATTTGTTGATGAATCTTCGGAGATCCTGGACAGTATCGCCTACTTTGACAACACCCAAAAGATCTTCTACTCTGTAAAGGCTACCTGCTTCTTCTGATGTCTTGAAGTAGTCCTCAAACATAAGCAGAACATATCTTCCCCTGACCTGGATGCCTTTTCGGGATTGCTGCTCCTTGAAATTCAAGATCCTAGTTGCGAGGTCCCCTCCGGCTGAGCGCGTGAGCGCTGCTGATAACTTTGTATCCAGCGTGAGGAACTTTCCAGGATCTTGGAGTTTCTTCTCCAACTGCTCTCTGGTGCACTCTTGATCGTACACCTCGTTAAGCCAGAGCCACGCCTCATCCGGGCGATCTGAGCAGCTTTTCACTTCATCCCTGACATGATTCTTCCAAGTTCTATATGACTCCGGAGCGGGCATGTTGTTCAGCTTGATGAGTTCAGCCTCCTTAGTTTTTGGCTTATCCTTTTCTTCCCTTTGGGTTAAGGCTTTCACCAATTCAATAAGATCTGAGGGACCCATAACTTGCTGTTGCTTGGTTGCGCTCTTAGGAGATTCATTTGGGGGAGTTTTGATAGCTTCAGTGGGAGTGAAAAACCCTGACTGCGTTGGCAATTGGGGCTGGTCGTTGCCGACAGCCGGCTTTTGCTTGGGACTGCCACCTTTGAGCAGCTCATCCAACTTGGCCTTTGCTTCCTGTGCCAACACTGCAGGCGTCTTCAACTCAAGAATCGGCTCATCACTGCCTCTGGCGGCCTGTGCATCGGATGCTTTGGGAGTGGCAATATTGAAGTGGGGCACGCTAGTGGTAGCGGCCGGCTCGGCGTTCTGGACGGATGCTTTCGGAACGGAGGCATGCTGCGCTTTGGCAACATGCTTTAACTGCTCCTGAAGATCATCGATTTGGTCCTGAAGGCTAAGGTTCTGAGCCGCTGCCTCGTTGATCTTGTCGGCCATCTCCTTCTTGTAGTTCTCAAACTCAGTCCTCAAACTGATGAACCTGGCCTGATCAATTGCAGCCTGATCTTCATATTGCTTCTTTGTGGCAGCTATGGCATTCTTTGCATGTTCAACTGTCTGTGCATAGGAAGCTTCGAATTCACTAGTGATACGTTTCCTTTCCTCTGCAATTTTCTGATCATGCTTTGTGTTTGCCTCTGCCTTTACATCTTCTATTCTTTTGTCATGCGATGCCTGAGCCTGATTCAACCTGACCTCCATCTCGTCGCCTCGTTTCCTCTCCTCGTTGAGGGCACTAATGGCATTACCTTCAACCTCCTGCAGCCTTTGCTCATACTCCTGCTCCTGCATTACGAGTCTACTTGACCATTCGTTTCGAATTGAGTCAACTACTCCATGCATTATCTGAAGGTGCCTCTGTTCAGCTTCCCTCATGACTTGCAGGGTATTCCCACTAGTAATCTGGGACAGGTTGTTTTGTATGAAGGTAAAGTACGCAACAACGGGTTGGAACATTGTTTCGTCATCCATCGGCTCGGGGTTGCCCCCGGCCATATTAGGCACAGCGACAGCCGATGGACCTGACCCTGGAACGGCGAGAGGATGGTCAATTGGGGTCCCCATAGCAAAGTAGTGAGACTACGGCTGATAACCTGTATTTTACAAGGTCAGCCACCAATGTACTAACAATGGGGGTAGAACCGTTCAGCACTCAGCTCTTTTGAACCAACGCTATCGGGCAGATCGATGATATATATACAATACATGGTTTTACTGCAGGAGTTTTTACAGGTTTTGATGGATGATGATGGATGATCAACGCTCTTCACTGCAGCGGGTGGGGGTGTAGCTTTGCAATAGCAAGGTGGGCGGATGTTTGCAATACATGAGTCCCCTCTCTGGGAATCAAACATAGCAGTGGGACATCTCCTATAGATGCAGGTTTTGATTTTGATGAGAAAATGATGTATAAATGGGGGACATTGTATTGCCATGTTTGATTAATTACCAGAGGGTAGCAATATGAATCTATATCTGAAACAACTCGGCAATTGAAGTTGAAGAATATGTTGGTCCATGAGGTCGCGCTAAATCGTCTAAATCGCAGCTCAAAAAAACACTGTAGCAAACTTTAAGCAGGACGTGTAAACACCAAGTCACTTCCAAGGCAGAAATGCTTGCGACGAAAGATTTTTCCAGGTCTGGTGTCAACTTTCCCGCGTGACAGACTTCCAATGTCAATCCTTTCACCACCTGCTGCTTGATCTGGTAGCTGAAACTGCCTCAAATCGGATCGCATCCCCAGTACTTGAGATTGGATTGAGATGAACTGACGCCTTGATCTCCAAAATTCTGTGATCTTACCATTTTCGATGACTTCCGACTATCATCAAATCTTTACCGTCTTTACCCGTAAAGCCTCCCTCCAGATGGATCCTGGCCCATGCACACCGGTTGGTTGCCTGGATGGTCAAAACCACCCATCTCTCTCTTTCCAGATTTCTGATCCAACATCAGCATCCCCAGCACGGGTAACTTGGCCTTGCCGCTCTGGACCAATGTTTTGCCAACATTTTGTTTGCCAATATAGCTTATTATAACTTATAACGGATATAAATGGTGTATGACTTTGGGATAAAAACCATAGAACTTGTAACCAATCATTTTTTGACACAGAAGGAGATCTTGGATGCTGGGAATGTTTGGGACAATTTGCCCCCTCGACAACACGTTGCTTTGGTAGCCTGGTTTGGTGAGCTTGGATTCCGGATGGTTCCAAACCTATCAACCATGTTTGACATATAAAGCAGTGAAGAGGCGCGTTGTTGCACACTGTTCATTATATGGCCCGGATATTTGGGCCCAAAGCCTTGCAAGTTTCCACCGCTTGTGAACATCATGGATCAAAGCTGAGATACCCCTGAATTGGATATCGAACATGCTTGATTTCCGAATCTGAATTTTTGATCCGCAGCCATTCCTCTGAATTTGCCGAGAAATGCGGTATACCGGTATACCCTCAAATTGCAATTTGAACATGTAGGGCGCCCTATTTTGGACCGACCAATCTGAGCAGTGATTGGTTGATGGGGATTTCCAGTTTATGGATGTTTATGGACTATAGTAATCTCGAATATACCAGGTAATATGATCCCCTACAAATCCTATAATCACAGCATGGCTTAAGATTTTTGACCTCCATTTGCTGTGGGCCACCTAAGAATGATTCTCCCACTTCGATGTTAGGTGCTTCATGGGGATTTCTCAGCTGGCGAATCTCCAGTTGGTAGTATGCCTGTCCTTTTTGATCCATGGGTCTATGGTGATCTCCAGTGGCTGATCAACTAATTTGATCAACAACCCACATCTTTGGCATCTTCGGCATCGCCTTGTTCTCCTTCACGAAGATCTCATAGGATGCGAAAGTCTCCGCCAGACCCTGCGGCAACGAGGCCAAGTTGGTTGCCGCACTGCTTGTAGTGCAGCCCATGGCGTCAGTTTCCGATGGTGTCGACCTTTTGTGGTGCCACTTGGGATGGGTTCAACCCTACCATGAGATGATGGGAAATGGAAGTGGAATCCTTCAGCTGGGAGCCAAAAATCAAAGGAATAATCAAATACATCCACTGGGTGCAGCTCAAAACCTGCCTCAGAGTTAGATTCGCAAGTCTGGATCCGGATGGTGGTTTCACTTCATCCCCCAAACAATGCTGGTGAATTTGGATATATTGATTGGGAATATATGTATATATATATAAATATTGCAATAGTTGACACCACCAGTCGAACCAGTGATGCTTTTGACCAGGGCCAAAAAAACACCCGGCCTTTTAGGGCGGGCTCGGGAGCAGATCATTTTTACATATATTGAGAAAATGGCCCGCGAAAAAAGGGCGCACTGCACATGTAAAGTCGGGATATAGGAACCCCTTTCACAGGCTCGGCAAAACTTGCTCAGCAATTTGCCGCACCCGGGTCCCGGACTTCCAATGTGTGGTGCAAAAAGACGACTAAAAAAATACGTCGCTCGAGAGGTAACAGAAGGGCATGCGATCTCTAATTTTATTTCACTTTTTCCACCTACAGTCCCTCTTGCATAAGGATCTCTTCCTGCTGCGTACGCGTAGATTGCATCTGGTTCAACATTGCGATGAACCGATCATGTGAACCTCAAGTGGATTTCAGATCAGAAAGGTGATCAAAATCAGGACAGGTTCAATTATTCTCAGATTTCAGGGGTCCAGTCTTTTTTTTGAGAGTATTAATCAATCGGGATTCTCGTCGCTAAAAATGGTTGAGCATATTTGAGGCCACCAACCAACAATCAGGTTTAGCAGGGATAAACCCAACCAACCAAACTAATTTCTCAGTCAGTAAGTACTGCAATCTTCATTGGATGATATCCAATTCTTGATGCTTGATATTATACTTGAGAATACACATAGAATAACATATGATACTTATGGAAGAACTCACTACAACTGGGGTGCATTTAAGATAATCAAATAATAAACATGTTTTTTCATCAATTTTGGTGATGTGATAAATAACTCCCTAGATTATCGCAGCTATATATTCTGAACTTGATATTTTCAGAACCTTCTGAATCTTAAAATTTGACTGCTCCTAATTTGAGGGGTGGTCTATGCAGGGTGGTCCAGGGCTGGTGGCCAAATCCTGGCGCCCTGCAGCGGCCAAAACCAAACCAAGTGGCATTGTTTGAATAGATCTTTGGAAATTCCGAACTATGGAGTCCCGTTAGCTTTTCCTGATTTTTCCTTCATAATGGAAAAACATGGGGACTGCCCCACGGAGGCTTCAATTGATGATTCGGATTCTTTCCAAGGCTTTGAAAATATGTTTTTCCGTGTTCCTGGGTGGGCCCAATAGGTGATAGGAACTATTGGCAGGGGGCAAGACCTTTGATACTGTAAGGGCTGCTGGACTGATGTAAGCAAAAATAGTGAAAATTCAAAAGTTTACAAATCAGTCTAAGTGCATTTAAGATAATCACTGATGTAAGGAGGGGGTCTGGGAGACCCTCTCACTACATCAGCCGGGGGCACTCCGGAGTGATGTAAGCCTACCCTTGACTATCTTAAATGCGTAGGGGAAAAAATCATTTAGGCTTAGAGCAGTCAAAACAACTGCCTCCAATGAACTGTTAGGTAGTGCTTAGAGCACTCGGGAGCGCTCCGGAGTGATGTAAGAAGAGGGTATCCCAGACCACCTCCTTACATCAGTGACTATCTCAAATGCACTGGTTCAAAACCATACAACATTTGAATTTTCCCTTTTTCCTGAATGCGTAGCAAGGGTTCCCGTTTCACTCTGGGGGTCTGCATGGGGGTTGAGGGTGTGTTCGCTCGACGTTGCGCAGCCGTCCGCAACCGTCCCCAACCGTCCGCGTGAGGGCCGTATGGCCGTGCCTATGGTAAGTTCTGCAATTGGAGGTTTCAAACGTCGCGTTGCTTCGTTTCGCGTGGCAGGCGTGGCACTTCGTGACATTCAGACGCGTTTCGTAACGTGTGGAAAATCTTTTTTGTGTGGCAGGCAATGCTTTTGCGAAGTTTTCAGAAGATGCGTTGCATTTTTCGTGGCAGGCGCAGCACTTTGGAGACCATCATCGTCATTTTGCGTGGCAGGCGCAGCACTGTAGACTGTAGACGTGTCTTGTGGCTCGTTTTTGCGGGTGACAAGGTGCCAATTCCGTGGCAGGCGTGGCATTTTGTGAGGTGTGCTGAAAATTGACGCAAGCCTCGCACGAAACATCGATTTTCATGTTGCAAATTTTAAAGGAAAACGTGGGAAACCATCGATTTTGAAGCTACAAAGTGTCAAAATTGGAGGACGTCTCGTCTCGTCTCGAGTCTCTGGTTTTCCTCTGGCTTCGCCGCGTCTATGGGAAAAGCTGCAAAACCTATCCCTTTTGAAGGTATCAAATCAAGTTGTCATGCTGTTTCGCGTGGCATTCTCACGTGTCTGCAAACGAGTCGAAAGTCGTTTTGTGTGACAGGCGCAACACTTTTGCGTCATGAGCCAGAAAATGAGACCTGGTTTTCGTGGCAAGCGCAGCACTTTGGAGACCATCATCGTCATTTTGAGAGGCAGGTGCAGCACTTCAGACGTGTCGCGTTCCGTGCTCTACACTCCACACTCCAAACTCTACACTTTACACCCCACACTTCACACTTTACACTTTACACTCCACACTTTACACCCCAAACTCTACACTCTACACTCTATACTCCACACTCTACACTTTACACTCCACACTTTACACTTCACATTTTATACTTTACACTCCTCACTCTACACTTTGCACTCCACACTCCTCACTTTCCACCCCACACTCTACATTCTACACTCCATACTCTACACTTTACACTCTACACTTTACACTCCACACTTTACACTCCATACTTTACACTCTACACTTTTTAAACTCTACACCTTACACTCCACACTCTACACTCCACACTTTACTCTCCGCACTCCACACTCTACACTTTACACTCCACACTTTACACTCTACACTATACACTCCACACTTTACACCCCGCACTTTACAATTTACACTTTACACTCCACACACTACACACCACACTCCACACTTCATAATCTACACTTTACACTCCACACTCCACACTTTACAATCCGCACTTTACACTTTACACTTTACACTCCACACTTCACACTTTACCCTCCACACTTTACACTTTACACTTTGCACTTTACACTCCACACTCTGCACTTTACACTCCGCACTCCACACTTTACACTCCACACTTTACACTCCACACTTTACACTCCATCGCCCTTCCTTTGGAACTTGGTGAAGTCTCTGAAGAAGCTGGTTGCTAGCTGGGAAAGCTGATCCGCTTTCCATTTTCCAAGTTTGGGTTGTGATGCAGGATGGCACGTCCTCAAGCATGCAAGCCTGTTTTGGGGTTTCCTGATCAAACACGAAGTTGTGAAATCAGGTTTGGTGATAAAATGGGTTGGAGCCAGAACATGCTCACTTACTAGCTGTAGAACATGCGCGTACATCGCACATGAACGGCTGCAACAGAGTGGCTTGGGTCAAAAAATCTCCAACTATGACACCTTTCGATTTGAGATTTGGACTCCCTTTTTTAGACCATGTTCCTACCTTTTTGGGACGGTACTGGCCCAAAAAAATCAAGCATCAAGCCCCACATGCCAGGCCATCCAAACATGAAGGTCCTTGAGCAGTTAGCACGTCTGGTGGGCAATGGCGTGGGGTCCTCAATGCTCGACCGCCAGCTTGGGTCAAGAAGGGTGCGGGCAGCAACCATTGCATCGTATCCACTAATGGGTACTTGCATTTCCAATATGTTTGGCTTGCAAGGTTCTTGAAGTCACTACTCAACGGAAGTCAGCTCTAACTATGACCCCAGAAACAAGACACAAGCAAAGGTAAACAACATTGAACTTATGATGATCCAATTACCGGGAAGAAGCGTACTGCCGGACTACATAATGATGAAGATGCCCAACCCACCAAGTTCCATAGCTGCACTTTCAGGCCCAGTCAATTCAGTTATGATTATGCAGTCCTTCTTCTGACCTTCACTCATGTGATCTTGCGTCGTATCACTTTTGGTATGTAGGGTCTCAATTCCAACCAAGGAAAGTGAATACTTCAGTGGCAAGTCACAATTTTGCCCCTCCTGCGGTTCTACCTGAACCAGCTGTTGGAAAATCCAATGATGATGCTACCTTTGATGCATATGGTGACTACTTCACACGTGGAAATCCGGTTGGTGAAAGTTCTTCACTCTTTCAGCCACCCTCCTCTCCTCCAAACACGGTGACGCCAGAAGCAGCTTGTCATGGCACATGTTGAAGTAGACAACCTGAATGTTTTAGTGTTGAATCCTAGATCTGGCATTTTACACTCTACAGGCTGGTTGCATCTAAGGAATTGGAATTACTTTACTTCGTGTGATCCCCACCATGACATTTATACATTTTCTTACTGGCAAATCTTCTGGCATTCTATCTGACATATCTTCTGACATTCTATTTGGCATTCTATCTGGCATATCTTCTGGCATATGACCTGGCATATCTTCTGGCATTCTATCTGGCAAATCTTCTGGCATTCTATCTGGCATATCTTCTGGCACTCTATCTGACATATCTTCTGGCATTCAATCTGGCATTCTATCTGGCATATCTTCTGGCATATATTCTGACATATCTTCTGGCATTCTATCTGACATATCTTCTGGCATAAAATCTGACATATCTTCTGGCATATCTTCCTGGATATCTATCTGGCCATATCTTCTGGCATATCTGGCATTCTATCTTGGCAAATCTTTCTGGCATATTTCTATCTGGCATTATCTTCTGGCATATTATCTGGCATGTCTATCTGGCATATCTTCTGGCATATATTCTGACCATATCGTTCTTGCATTCTATCTGGGCCATTTCAATCTGGCATTCTATCTGGCATATCTTCTGGCATATATTCTGACATATCTTCTGGCATTCTATCTGACATATCTTCTGGCATATTTTCTGACATATCTTCTGGCATATCTTCTGGCATATCTATCTGGCATATTTTCTGGCATTCTATCTGGCAAATCTTCTGGCATTCTATCTGGCATATCTTCTGGCATATTATCTGGCATTCTATCTGGCATATCTTCTGGCATATATTTTGACATATCTTCTGGCATTCTATCTGGCATTCTATTTGGCATTCTATCTGGCATATCTTCTGGCATATCTTCTGACATTCTTTCTGACATTCTTTCTAACTTTCTTTTGCACATTCTTTGTCCCATATCTCCTACATGAGGTCCGGCAGGGAACACTTGGCGTGGATACTCGCGGTTGAGGTCCGGCAGGAAACACTGGGCGTGGATGGTCGTGGTTGAGGTCGGCAGGGAACACTTGGCGTGGATACTCGCGGTTGAGGTCCGGCAGGAAACACTGGGCGTGGATGGTCGTGGTTGAGGTCCGGCAGGGAACACTGTGGATCGCGCGGTCGCAGTTGGGCCGAGGGACGACGAGGACGACGAGGACGACAAGGACGACAAGGATGACAAGGAGGACGAGGAGGACGAGGAGGAGAGGAGGAGGAGGACGAGGCAGGAGGCAGGAGGAGGCAGGAGGAGGCAACTGACATAAAATCTAACAACCCTCACCTGGCAGGTGGGGAAAAACATCCTTTGCTTGCAAGAGCATGGAGATGCCTTTAGCGCTACAAGTTTTGAGTGGGCCCATGTAAAGCATCGCGGGCTTGAAAACCATTGCCTCAGGGCACAGCTCAATAGGGAATCGTCTTGTGGCAAAATCTTGTTTCCTGCCAAAGACCAACTGACCAACTTTTGTTAGGCTGGGCTGCTTCAAGATAGGTATCACTTCTAACCCTTTGGTGAGGTCTATTTCATACCTCAAAAAGGGATACACAATTAAAGGACCGGATAACCCCACATGTTACCAACTTCTTTAGACTTAGACTGAGCAGAAAGCGAGAAGGGAAGAGGAAGTATGAGAGTGATGGAGGGACATGGTGGTATGTATGTAGGTATGTATGTAGGTAGGTAGGTGAGTTTGTGTGTGTGTGTATGTATGTTCAAGTACAGTGAGTGAGTGAGTGAGGGAGGGAGGGAGGGAGTGAGTAGAGGGATTGAGTAAGTGAGTGAGTGAGTGAGTGGGTGAGTGAGTGAGTGAGTGAGTGAGTAAGTGAGTGAGTGAGTGAGTGAGTGGGTGGGTGGGTGAGTGAGTGAGTGAGTGAATGAGTGAGTGAGTGAGTGAATAAGTGAGTGAGTGAGTGAGTGAGTGAGTGCGTGCGTGCGTGCGTGCGTGCGTGCGTGAGTGAGTGAGTGAGTGAGTGAGAGTGTGAGTGAGTGAGTGTGAGTGAGTGAGTGAGTAAGTGACTGAGTGAGTGTGAGTGAGTGAGAGTGAGCGAGTAAGGGAGTGTGAGTGAGTGAGTGAGTGCCAAGGGACGCCAAAGCATACATCCGACCCCTTCACATTGCCCTACACCTGCCACGCAAAATGCACATTGTCCCACGCCTGCCACGCAAAAGAGGCGGAGCCCAAGGGACGCCAGGGCGTACATCCGACCCCTTGGCAATGCACATTGTCCCACGCCTGCTACGCAAAAGAGGCGGAGCCCAAGGGACGCCAGGGCGTACATCCGACCCCTTGGCAGTGCGCATTGTCCCACGCCTGCCACGCAAAATGCACATTGTCCCACGCCTGCCACGCAAAAGAGGCGGAGCCCAAGGGACGCCAGGGCGTCCATCCGACCCCTTGGCAATCCACATTGTCCCACGCCTGCCACGCAAAAGAGGCGGAGCCCAAGGGACGCCAGGGCGTACATCCGACCCCTTGCCAATACATATTGTCCCACACCTGCCACGCAAAATGCACAATTGTCCCACGCCGTCACCCAAAAGAGGCGAGCCCAGGGACGCCCAGGGCGTACATCCGACCCCTTGGGCAAGCACCTTGTCCCACGCCCGCCACGCAAAAGATGCGGAGCCCAGGGAAACGCCAGGGCGTACCTCCACCCCTTGGCAAATGCACATTGTCCCCACACCTGCCACGCACAATGCACATTGTACCCACGCCTGCCACGCAAGGGAGGCGGAGCCCAAGGACGCCAGGGCGTACATCCGCCCCCTTGGCAGTGCACATTGTCCCACGCCTGCCACGCAAAAGAGGCGGAGCCCAAGGGACGCCAGGGCGTACATCCGCCCCCTTGGCAGTGCACATTGTCCCACGCCTGCCACGCAAAAGAGGCGGAGCCCAAGGGACGCCAGGGCGTACATCCGCCCCCTTGGCAGTGCACATTGTCCCACGCCTGCCACGCAAAAGAGGCGGAGCCCAAGGGACGCCAGGGCGTACAGCCGACCCCTTGGCAATGCACATTGTCCCACACCTGCCACGCAAAATGCACATTGTCCCACGCCTGCCCCGCAAAAGAGGCGGAGCCCAAGGGACGCCAGGGCGTACATCCGACCCCTTGGCAGTGCACATTGTCCCACGCCCGCCACGCAAAAGAGGCGGAGCCCAGGGACGCCAGGGCGTAAATCCGACCCCTTGGCAGTGCACATTGCCACGCCTGCCACGCAAGAGGAGGCGGAGCCCAAGGGACGCCAGGGCGTACATCCGACCCCTTGGCAATGCACATTGTCCCACGCCTGCCACGCAAAAGAGGCGGAGCCCCAAGGGACGCCAGGGCGTACATCCGACCCCCTTGGCAGTGCACATTGTCCCACGCCTGCCACGCAAAAGAGGCGGAGCCCAAGGGACGCCAGGGCGTACATCCGACCCCTTGGCAATGCACATTGTCCATCATTGTCCCACACCTGCCACGCAAAATGCACATTGTGCCACGCCTGCCACGCAAAAGACGCGGAGCCCAAGGGACGCCAGGGCGTACATCCGACCCCTTGGCAGTGCACATTGTCCCACGCCTGCCACGCAAAATGCACATGAGTGAGTAAGTGTGTGAGTTGAGTGAGAGTGAGTGAGTGTGAGTGAGTGAGTGAGAGTGTGTGAGTGTGTGAGTGTGAGTGAGTGAGTGTGAGTGTGTGAGTGTGAGTGAGTGAGTGTGAGTGAGAGTGAGTGAGTGTGAGTGATTGAGTGTGAGTGATTGAGTGTGAGTGAGTGAGTAAGTAAGTAAGTGAGTGAGTGTGTGAGTGAGTGAGTGGGTGAGTGAGTGAGTGAGTGGAGTGAAGGAGTGAGTGAGTGAGTGAGTCAGTGAGTGAGTGAGTGACTGAGTGACTGAGTGACTGAGCGACTGAGTGAGTGAATGAGTGAGTGAGAGTGTGAGTGTGAGTGTGAGTGTGAGTGTGAAGGACGGGAAGGACGGGAAGGAGGAGGCGCGGATACAGAACTAATTAAAGGACCGGATAACCCCACATGTTACCAACTTCTTTAGACTTAGACTGAGCAGAGAAAGCGAGAAGGGAAGAGGAAGTATGAGAGTGATGGAGGGACGATGGTGGTATGTATGTAGGTATGTATGTAGGTAGGTAGGTGAGTGTGTGTGTATGTATGTTCAAGTACAGTGAGTGAGTGAGGGAGGGAGGGAGTGAGGGAGTGAGTAGAGGGATTGAGTAAGTGAGTGAGTGAGTGAGTGAGTGGGTGAGTGAGTGAGTGAATGAGTGAGTGAGTGAGTGAGTGAATAAGTGAGTGAGTGAGTGAGTGAGTGAGTGAGAGTGTGAGTGAGTGAGTGTGAGTGAGGGAGTGACTAAGTGACTGAGTGAGTGTGAGTGAGTGAGAGTGAGCGAGTAAGGGAGTGTGAGTGAGTGAGTGAGTGCCAAGGGACGCCAAAGCATACATCCGACCCCTTGGCAGTGCACATTGCCCCACGCCTGCCACGCAAAATGCACATTGTCCCACGCCTGCCACGCAAAAGAGGCGGAGCCCAAGGGATGCCAGGGCGTACATCCGACCCCTTGGCAATGCACATTGGTCCACCCCTGCCACGCAAAAGAGGCGGAGCCCAAGGGACGCCAGGGCGTACATCCGACCCCTTGGCAGTGCACATTGTCCCACGCCTGCCACGCAAAAGAGGCGGAGCCCAAGGGACGCCAGGGCGTACATCCGACCCCTTGGCAATGCACATTGTCCCACGCCTGCCACGCAAAAGAGGCGGAGCCCAAGGGACGCCAGGGCCACACCTGCGACCCAAAATGCATGCACATTGTCCCCACCACCACGCAACGATTCGGAGCCCAAGGGACGCAGGGGTAATCGACCCCTTGGCAGTGCACATTGTCCCACGCCTGCCACGCAAAAGAGGCGGGAGCCCAAGGGACGCCAGGGCGTACATCCGACCCCTTGGCAGGGCACATACATCCGACCCCTTGGCCACATTGTCCCACGCCTGCCACGCAAAGAGGGCGAAGCCCAAGGGACGACCAGGGCGTACATCCGACCCCTTGGCAATGCACATTGTCCCACACTTGCCACGCAAAATGCACATTGCCAAGGGACGCCAGGGCGTACATCCAACCCCTTGGAATGCCACATTGTCCCACGCCACGCAAAAGAGGCCACGCCTGCCACGCAAAAGAGGCCCAAGGGACGCCAGGGCGTACATCCGACCCCTTGGCAGTGCACATTGTCCCACGCCTGCCACGCAAAAGAGGCGGAGCCAAGCCTGCCACGCAAAAGAGGCGGAGCCCAAGGGACGCCAGGGCCCCTTGGCAATGCACATTGTCCCACGCCTGCCACGCAAAAGAGGCGGAGCCCAAGGGACGCCAGGGCGTACATCCGACCCCTTGGCAATGCACATTGTCCCACGCCTGCCACGCAAAAGAGGCGGAGCCCAAGGGACGCCAGGGCGTACATCCGACCCCTTGGCAATGCACATTGTCCCACACCTGCCACGCAAAATGCACATTGTGCCACGCCTGCCACGCAAAAGACGCGGAGCCCAAGGGACGCCAGGGCGTACATCCGACCCCTTGGCAGTGCACATTGTCCCACGCCTGCCACGCAAAATGCACATGAGTGAGTGAGTGTGTGAGTGAGTGAGAGTGAGTGAGTGTGAGTGAGTGAGTGAGTGAGTGAGTGAGAGTGTGTGAGTGTGAGTGAGTGAGTGTGAGTGTGTGAGTGTGAGTGAGTGAGTGTGAGTGAGAGTGAGTGAGTGTGAGTGATTGAGTGTGAGTGTGTGAGTGAGTGAGTGAGTAAGTAAGTAAGTGAGTGAGTGTGTGAGTGAGTGAGTGGGTGAGTGAGTGAGTGGAGTGAAGGAGTGAGTGAGTGAGTGAGTGAGTGAGTGAGTGAATAGTGAGTGAGTGAGTGAGTGAGTGAGTGAGTGTGAGTGTGAGTGTGAAGGACGGGAAGGAGGAGGAGGAGGCGCGGATACAGAACTAAAAACAAAAACCCCACACGTCAATGTGGGGAAAAACAAAAACCCCACACGTCAATGTGGGGAAAAATGTGGTTGATCAGTGTATCGCATAGTAGTGACACGATCGAAATGCTTGAGGCGGCGTTGGTCGGCGAATATGCCAAACATGTTGGGCGCCAGAACCAATCTGGCACAGGGGGTGAAGGTGCCCTAGCAGGGCATCGCCACCACCACCGCCATATTTCTGTTATATTGTTGGTGCCAGGGCTGATCAAGACCGAAGGATTGGTTGAGAAGAGAATGTCAGCGAAAGGGGGGAAAAGAAAGAACAGAATGCAGCTGCAGGATGTGCATTGTCAAATTTTCTAGCAAAGGATTTTCCAACCAATAGCAAGTGTCCAAATTGCTGTGTACAGTGGCGAAATTTTACACATACCTGGGATAAAATCATTGATTGGTTTCGCAGTACCTGACTGAAACAAAGTTTATGCAAGTATCCAGTGGTTTGTGCCTGAAAATATTTGCAGTTCTTTCCCCACCAGTTATAATAAAAAAAGCTTTCATCAGGTTCACCGCTCCCCTTGGAAACCCGTCATTTTTTTTCACCAGCGCACGATAGCACACAGCCGACGGGTATGCCCATCACAACAAGTTAACGGCTCAAGTTCAAGGTTTTCCTTGAGACGAGTGCGAAGCGATGTACGAAGCCAAGAGCCCATCGTACACGCTTTGCTCCACGTCCCTTACCTTGTCGGAGGTAATGGAGAGGTTGGTTTGCGTACATACCTTGCAAGCAAGCAGACCAATGTTGTTTTTCCACTCGTGCGTTCAGGGCTCCTCTTTCGACATACCCCGGGCTCGCAACAAACTATATAATCCAATATTGTTGGGGGCGCTTTGAACACGGTTCCAGATAATTGATTAAAGATTAGATTCGGCCTGGACAAGCGGCAGTCAAGCGAAGGTTCCAAAAGACATCAAAACCTAAAGCGACTTCCAAACGCGCATGGGCCCACGGCGCATGCCTATGCGTTCCAAAACTTGGTTGGCAAACAGATACGATCACGTGGTTGGCAAACAGATACGATCACGTGCCCTCAGACTCGGATGAGTCAAGTTCATAAAATTAAAATCCCACGCACTTTACACTCCACACTTTACACTCCACACTTTACACTGCTCACTTTACACCCTACACTCTACACTCTACACTCCCCACTCTACACTCTACACTCCACACTCTACACTTTACACTCTACACTTTACACTCCACACTTTACACTCCACACTCTACACTCCACGCTCCACAGTTTATTCTCCACACTCTACACTTTACACTCCGCACTTTACTGATCAAATTTAACACTCCACACTCCACACTCTGCACTCCACACTCCACACTTTACACTTTACACTCCACACTTTACACTCTACACTTTACACTCCACACTTTACACTCTACACTTTACACTCTACACTCCACAATTTACACTCCACACTCCGCACTTTACAATTTACACTTTGCACTCCACACTTTACACTTTACACTTCACACTCCACACTTCACACTCCACACTTTACGATTTTCACTTTACACTCCACACTTCACACTCTACACTTTACACGCCACACTTTACACTCTACACTTTACACTCTACACTTTGCACTCCACACTTTACACTCCACTGTCCACACTTTACACTCCACACTCCGCACTCTACACTTTACGCTCCACACTTTATACTCTACACTCCACATTTTAAACTCCACACTGTGCAGTTTACAATTTACACTTTACACTTTACACTCCGCACTCCACACTCAACACTTTATACTTTACACTCTACACTCCACACTCTACACTTAACACTCTTCACTCCACACTCTACACACCACACTCCACACTTTACATGTTACACTCTACACTTTACACTCCACACTTTAAACTCGACACTTTTTACACTTTGAACTCCGCACTCCACACTTTACACTCCACACTCTACACTCCATACTTTACACTTTTTACACTCTACACTGACTCTACACTTTACACACGACACTCCACACTCCACACTTTAAATTCCACACTTTGCGCCCCACCCGTTTCCGCATTCCACAGTCTAGTAGTACTGTAACGGGGGAAAAATGTACAAGACTGTTCGAAAAACTTGTTACACAAAAGTGTTCTACGTAACTGCATTCGGGTTCGTGGGCTGCATCTTGTTTTCGATGCCGCTTCAGTTGTTTGGATCTAAGGCACGCATCTAGGAACGGGTGTCAACCTACCATTGACATGGATCATGAAATCAACGGAAAATAGTTGATATTACAATATATTTTCTGGGTAGTTGGCTGATTTTGTGACCAACTGGGTGACGACCTCATCCCAATTTCAATAAACCAAGGGGTCAAAGTACTAATGACGACGACCCCTTTCGGGGGAGTGACTTTTACGGGTGGACATGTTCCAGAGCCTTCGGACCAAAGGACACGTGATTTTGATATATTTTTTTTTGAACTGTTAAAAAACATGTGTCCCTGCAACAATGGGTTATAAGCAAAAACATGGGATTACAACCAACAAAAAGTGTAGCACAGTGCAATTTTGTTGAGCTTCTATTGTCACCAACACAAGTCCATAAACTTAAAACATATTTTCCTTTAATAATTTGGGGTTTGAGCCAGTGGGCGACTGTATACCATAATTATAGCCTAATGATGCTAATACCATTCTGGTTACTCTTTTGAAACCCCGTTTTGCTCTGTTTTCCCTCTGGGAGACAAGGGCTGGCCCGTTTTGAGGAAAGGGATCAAAATAAACCACTTAGAGCAGCAGCTTTAAAAAACTGATACATTTATGAATATATGATGAACAAATAATCGTTAGATTTTTTTCACATGTTCATAAAATAGTCATAAAATGATGTGCAAGAACCCTTACGGGGGGGTGCCCCAAGCTTTTTTCTTTATTTACAAAAAAAACGTTTGGGGCACCCATGGGCACCCCTGTTATGGGAGCACTATGGGTTTCCATTTTGGGAGCATTATGGGCTTCCATTTTGGGAACGCTACCCGCTTCCATTTTGGGACCGCTACGCGCTTCCATTTTGGGAGCACTACGCGCTACCATAATGGTCATGTGGATTTCAAATTATAGCCACGTCTATCCGTTTTCGAAGAGAATCAACAGCCTCCTATATGTGGCCTGTGAGCCTACAGGTCAGAGTTCCTTCGGATGTAATTGGCTCTCTGTATAAAATGGGTTTGCGTAAAAGTTAGTGTGGGTAAAACCATGGTAAGAGCTGGTTGGTGCAAGAGATGTTTGCTATAAAAGCTGGCCAGGGGGAAAGCTGGATGATGTGAAAGCTGCCATAGTTGGTGTAGAAAGGTGGTTGGTCAGAAGACTGATTTGTGTGAAAACTAGCTGGTGGAGTGGGTTGCTCGAAGCTGTTTGATGTGCAAATATGTGCAACCTCGTTGGTGTAAACATGCTGTAGTTGTTGAAGAACAAAATTGTCTGAACAAAAAGCAAGTTAGAGGAGCACACAGTTAGCGCGTAACAACAGCATGTAGAAAACATCAGAACATTCCATATTCTACGGGAGAGAAGAAGAGAGGGAGGAGACAAAGAGTCACGGCACTGACAACATACGAAATTTGGAGGGGATTTGTTTCGAGCCACACAAGCATCTGCAAATGGGGACACCTAGTCAAACGCCACACAGCCTTGAACATCCACAGGATTTGTCGGCAAATTGATGGCATGAATGTTAAAACGATAAAGGCAACCATCGAAACTAGGAATCCCAAAAAGATCACTGAAGAACCTATGGAATAGCTTAACCAAAAATACAAAAGGGCTTGAGATGGTTAGAACATGCTTGGCTGCCTCAACAGGCTACTCCACTATATTTGTAGCCATTGGTTTGGTCTGATTGCGAGGATAGGGACAACAATGAAAATGCGAAATCCAAGATCAGGGCGAGCTGCACTGGAAATGTAACACCCTCACAAAAGCGTATCAAAATCACAACAAGATGGCTAAAACACTCCCTCACAACCTAGTTGCGACGACATCTATTTGCAAGAATCACACGGCAGTACAAAAAATGAAACCGCCCAACCCAACCTCTACACAAATGGTTGGTGCATGATTGTTTGCCTGCTGAGACCCCTGGTGCCCCATTGTGGGCAACACATGAAACGTGGATAGCTTCGATAGATGATCGTCCCAGAATTCATGTATATACCATTACATACCTACAAAAAATTGAACCTGAATGCCGTTTTGTAGGCCTGCTTCGCCATTTGGGGGATCATCAAAGTTTTCTTGGTGAAAAATACCAGTATAGACATGTTTGGTTTTGACGAGCGCTTGACTTGTTTGGTCCTGGACCAATATCCTGGATTTTCAGGCCGTTTTGCAAATTTGTTTTTCAGTTTTGAAGATTGCTTTGAAGCTGCCATTTGCAAAAAGTATACAAAATAAAACATCTCTGGAACGGGGACAAGAAGGGAACACGCATCCATATGGATATCATGAGCACCCAAGCTTGAATATTGCTTTGGATTTGGGGATGAAGTTTATGAGGCTTGCCTGTGCCCAGGAGAGAAGTTAAAAATACCGAGTGTTTGTCACAGTCAATGCGTTAAAACGGATGCCGAAGTGCGATTTACGGTAGGTTTCGTAACTTCCAATTTGACCCGAATAACAAATAACAGGTTTTGATAAGCAAGTATATTAGTTACTAGTAGGCAGGTATAAGTAAGCAAATGTCCTCTGCCATTTGCTAATGAAGTACAGTACAGTTGGTTATCAAAGTCGCATTGAAATGTATTGAAATGCCTCCGGATTTGGGCTACCTTTTTCTCCTTGCCCCTTTCCCCCTCCCTAGGCATGTTGTGCCATCTTAAGCCAAACAGCCCTTCAGTAGTTGCAATGTTGCTGTGCGGGTGGGCACATCGTTGGGTGGATGCTGTCGCGGATTTTTTTCCCATAAATCAAAATTTGACCACAGTGATGGCCCTTTACCAGTTTATAAGTCAGTTGTAACACCATTTATGGAATTATAACCCCATTTATGACCATTATTAATCATTTAATATCATTTAACTGGTAAATGGACCATGCAGGAATTACTTAATGGCCAATGAGTCAAAAAAAATCGTCTAAGAATCCATGAGGTTTTTTGTCTGTGAATCCAAGAGGTTCGTCAATAGCCCGAAGAGTTCCTCAATGTCCCGAAGAGTTTGTCAATGTTCGTCAATTTTCCCAAAAGTTCGTCAATATTTTTTCAACTTCGTCACTTCGTCAATATTTTCTTACTACGTTCGTCAATTTTCCTAAAAGTTCGTCAATTTTTTTTGCGTTCGTCAATTTTCCCAAAAGTTCGTCAATATTTCTTCAAGTTCGTCAATTTTTCCAAAAGTTCGTCAATAAGTTTTTACCTTCGTAAATTTCCCAAAAGTTCGTCAATATTTTTTCAAGTTCGTCTATTTTCCCAAAAGTTCGTCAATTTCCCCAAAAGTTCGTCAATATTCGTCAATATTTTTTCAAGTTCGTCTATTTTCCCAAAAGTTCGTCAATTTGCCAAAAGTTCGTCAATTTGCCAAAAGTTTGTCAATTTTCCCAAGAGTTCGTCAATATTCCCAAAAGTTCGTCAATTTTCCCAAAAGTTCGTCAATTTCCCCAAAAGTTCGTCAATATTCTCAAAAGTTCGTCAATTTCGCAAAAGTTCGTCAATTTCCCCAAAAGTTCGTCAATTTTCCCAAAAGTTCGTCAATTTTCCCAAAAGTTCGTCAATAATTTGTAAGTTCGTCAATGTTCGTCAATTTCACCAAAAAGTTCGTCAATAAATGCAAAAAACCCAGGGAAAAGTTCGTCAATATTGACGAACTTTTTGGGAAATTGACGAACATTGACGAACTTACAAATTATTGACGAACTTTTGGGAAAATTGACGAACTTTTGGGAAAATTGACGAACTTTTGGGGAAATTGACGAACTTTTGCGAAATTGACGAACTTTTGAGAAAATTGACGAACTTTTGGGGAAATTGACGAACTTTTGGGGAAATTGACGAACTTTTGCGAAATTGACGAACTTTTAAGAAAATTGACGAACTTTTGGGGAAATTGACGAACTTTTGGGAAAATTGACGAACTTTTGGGAAAATTGACGAACTTTTGAGAAAATTGACGAACTTGAAAACATATTGACGAACTTGTGGGAAAATTGACGAACTTTTGAGAAAATTGACGAACTTGAAAAAATATTGATGAACTTTTTGGGAAAATTAACGAACATAAAAACATATTGACGAACTTTTGCGAAAATTGACGAACTTGAAAAAATATTGACGTACTTTTGTGAACATTGACAAACATGAAAAAGTGGACATTTTTTGGAAAATTGATGAATTTTAAAAAATATTATTTAACAATTATTAACTAACTTTTCGGAAAATTGACGGACTTTGTTGGAAATTGACGAACATTGACGAACTTTTTGCGATGAAACTGTCGATTCATTGACGATCCTTGTGAGTTCAAAGACACGCCCGCGGAGTCGTTGAATTGGCAAAGGTTAACTTGTGAGATCTGTTCAGACTGGGTAGTTGATTGTTGTGACCATGTACCTGCATGATGATTGTTTTTAGCTTCTCCCATGTCTCCTCTGCGCTTTCTTGACGGTTTAAACACTACTGACAAATTACATGCGAAGTTTGGTCTACATGTACTGGATATAGGGTCTACCCACATTACGTGGGAGGATCTAGTTTAGTGGAATTCGCTTCAAAGTTTCAGCTCACTGCATCGAAACAGAGAGAGAGAAATAAATAAATTTAAGACATACGTAAACCATCAAAAACTTATAGACAAACCAACGAACTAATAGATCGGTGTTACGTTGCGATATCAATGCAGTATGGCAAATAATCCAAGACATGTGGTAATTGTTGGAAGCTTGTGGTTTCCATGAGAATTTGGGGACCAAAAATGCGCAAAATGCATTGTGCGTACCTTTACACCATGCAAACCCAATGAACAGTGACACTTGTGGGAACATGGCACCCAAAAATAAGGTGCACCAGAGGCATTTTGTGTACGTTTTGCCATGCCAATATGTGTGCAAACCCAATGAAAATCTTATTTAAATTTTCAGGAAATCACAAATAAGAACCATATTCATTTTTCGCAAGGTGGGGGAATGCAAAAACATTTCAGATCACCTGAAGAAAGTGGCAGCCCAGTAGCCAACTTTCTTCCGGGCATCTCCCAGGGGAGGCTCAAGGAATTGAAGGAGTAGACATGAATAATCCCAAATTGGTTTTTACAGCGTTTTTTTTAATTGTTGTTTCTTTCCAGACATCCACAAACTGAACTCAAACCTTATACAAGTTTTGGCTGAGCATCAATGTTTATCGGATGACATCTCCCAAGTAAACTCCAAGTGTATGCCTATAATTCCGGATTCGCTGAAGCAAGAGAACCGTACTTGGCGTTCCTTAGTGTTTTTGCTTAATGAGACATCAGTTTAACAATGGCCAAAATAATCCTCTTCTGTGCGCGTAGGGTTCCACGCAGGCATGAACGAGGTTCTTTATTTGTAGGAATGGTCACGTAAGCTATCACAGCAGTACTAGCGTTCGCGTAAATCGCTTCCCAGACATGGGTAATGCTCGCTTCGACAGGTCTGTTTCAAAACCCCTTCCAACTTGTATGTCTATTGATAAATAACATGACATTGGCAGTTTGCAAATGCGTTTTTAGAAATGCTGGCTGACTTTCCGCGACAATCTAGTTGTTTCCCTGAAAACTGTTGCTTACGTGAGCAAGAAAGTCAGATCATCATCACCCCCATAAAAAATTCACTAGATAAGCAGATTCAGGGTCACCGACTATCGAGATCATGCATTGATGAACTTCAAATCACCGAAAACTATTCAGAGCGTATATATAGGTTGCGAAATGCTCAGGAGTTGCAGAGCAAACCTGATCGTCCGTTTGCAAGTTTACTCCACAAGGGTAATTGTTTTCAAAACATCGAGGTCCATTGACAAACTTTTGGTGACGAACTTGCATGCCCTGTCAAAAATATGACAGCAACATGATACTTATGAATGTTCAAAGCAAGAAGTACGCGACGCAGGCTCCAGCATGAACAAGCATAGATTGTTTGCTTCTGCCTGGGAACTACAATTTGTTACCTGTCCTCACCAATAATTTTCTTATGAATCAGTTGTTACTCGAGAAACGGAGGTGTTGGGGCAAAAAGTGAATAGAACGTAGGCATTCAAAAAAAGACGCTGTTGGCAAAGGATTGGCGTTTTTTTTTCGGGATCAATATGATGTATAGTAGAATGTGCAGCAACAGATGTAAGGGCAACCAAATGCACACTACCAACATGACCACACATGTGCCTATCTACAAAGTGCGTGCCTGTGTACATGATTCTGACCATATGATAAGTGCCTGTAGAACCAGTTCACTCCCTTTGTATATAATTATTGTGTTTGGTACTCTCACACAGAAAAAACACATACACAACTACACAGACACCCAGGTTATACCTATCACCCACCGAGTTAATGCAAAATTGCGACTTCTCATATGCCACCAAGCCTATTGTCCAGGTTGATCCAATCGGATTTTACGTTGTGTTTTTTTTAATGTTTTTTTATGTTTTTTTTGCAGGGCATCTTGCCTCCCAAAAAGGAGAACTGATCCGATTTGTACTGTATTTGAACTGAAACATTTTTTGGTACCATTTAGAAGAAGACGCTTTCTTCAAAGGCCATGTAAAATACTATTGGATAAACTATGGTCAATCTAGGCCCTTGCAATCTCATATTATCACTTTGGAAGGGAACTGTACTGCTACTGCTGCTACTGCTACTGCTGCTACTGCTACTGCTACTATTGCTAACACTGCCAATACTCTTCGTCAGCAATCAAGGCACCAAAAAAATCCAACTTGTTAGGCTTATCTAGTTCTATATTTTTCACAAAAAAAAACAGATCAACCACTTTTGAAAGCATACTCAAACGATAATTATGCATGTTGTCTCTATCCAGCTTTAACGACTACAACTATATACATATTTTTATGCAACAGCATTTTTCAACTGATTTGCTCACTTGCTCTCCTGGTTGCTGTTCAAGTATGTTTGCCTGCTTGTCTCTGTTACGGTCCTTTCCCAATACATGACTAAATTGCGAGTCCCAATTTTCAGTTGACACAAACACAAACGCGAAATTGAAAACTGACAAAATCTAATACATATATACGTAAATAAATATATATATATGTTTTATTTGTAGCATACATATGTATATATGTATGTATATATATATATATGTTTCAAAAGCGATGTAGGAATCGCTAGCCAATGTCACGACTGGTAAGCCCTATCCAGTTCGTCTGAAATCACTTGCAATCAATGGCATTCTTTTTGTTTTCCTAGATGTTCAAGAATGAATCCTAGAAACACCAAAATCAACACCAACTTAGATTTGTACCATCAACCCCTTCCCCCGAAAGGGGTCGTTGTCATTAGTAGGTCAAAGATTCAATCACCACATCATGTTCAATGGGTCATATGTATGGCCATGCCTCACCTTTAGCCAAAAAACTAATGGGTCCATCGTTTAAGGAGTTAAATAATGCCATTAGAAAATACAACGAGGTGTCAATGTGTGATTTCCTAAGAAAACATGCAATCCAAAACCCAAAATGTGGAATCTAATAGTTACCCCAATTGGACCAATGTGGAATCAAATTATGTCAATCTCCCTGAACACTAGGGCGAGCATTCTAGATATCCAAAATCACAAACAATGGGACCTCAGATTAAACTTGGCGAAAACTACACACCACATATTTGACTATCTTAAATGCAGGCCAGACAAGTCATGCAAAGAACATTAAAAAAATAAAACCACCAGCTTCTGGGCCTGGGTACCACGCGTGTTGAACTCCTTTGCAATTTCCAATGGGCTGCGTCGCATTGACGTCTGCTGCATTGGGTCAGCCCCAGAGGCGATCAAGAAGTCGACATCCGCGAAGTATGCAGCGATGTGCACCGGATAGATCTCTTCAGCTGGGAAAAGACGGGCACTAATAAACGGTTCATGGATTTTGTCGCGGGTCATGAAACTCAACATCCTCATCTCCTGTGGCCCCAAAATGATTCTTGGGCGAACCAAACGACAGGAAAACGTGTTCACAGTGATTGACACCAAATCATCTACCAAGCCGGGATTCTGTGGTTAACCAAATCTTGATTCGAATTCTTCCATGGATTACGACTGGGATTTTCTGGGATTATGTATGATATTTGCTTGTATTCAATGCTTTCTCTGGCTTCCTGCCCCCAAAACCATGAGGAGAATCAAGCAGCAGCTTCAGCATTCAGGACACCGATCCCAACCTTCGCCCATCCGTATTCCTGCTATACATATCCAATAAAAACGAGTGCCTGCTTCACTTCTATATATATATATGTACCTATATATGTACCTATATATATATATATACTATTTATAATATATATATATATAATATTATATCAGACTGATCTATCCCATTTAGTTCCACCTGCCAGGTGAGGGTCTTTAGATTTTATCAAACTGCATGCCGCCCACCGCCTCCTCCTACCTCCTCGCCTCGGACTCCGCCCTCAACCGCGTGCTCGGGGCTCCAGATCTCAGTGGGCACTGCGGGACCTCAATTGCGAGTGCAAGATGTCACAAAGAATGCCAGATAGAATGTCAGAGATGTCAGATAGAATGCAGACAGAATGCCAGAATATATATCAGATAGAATGTCATGGTGAGGATCCGCTTTCCATTTTCCAAGTTTGGGTTGTGATGCAGGATGGCACGTCCTCAAGCATGCAAGCCTGTTTTGGGGTTTCCTGATCAAACACGAAGTTGTGAAATCAGGTTTGGTGATAAAATGGGTTGGAGCCAGAACATGCTCACTCACTAGCTGTAGAACATGCGCGTACATCGCACATGAACGGCTGCAACAGAGTGGCTTGGGTCAAAAAATCTCCAACTATGACACCTTTCGATTTGAGATTTGGACTCGCTTTTTTAGACCATGTTCCTACCTTTTTGGGACGGTACTGGCCCAGCCAACGGGTATGCCCATCACAACAAGTTAACGGCTCAAGTTCAAGGTTTTCCTTGAGACGAGTGCGAAGCGATGTACGAAGCCAAGAGCGCGTCGTACACGCTTTGCTCCACGTACCTTACCTCGTCGGAGGTAATGGAGAGGTTGGTTTGCGTACATACCTTGCAAGCAAGCAGACCAATGTTGTTTTTCCACTCGTGCGTTCAGGGCTCCTCTTTCGACATACCCCGGGCTCGCAACAAACTATATAATCCAATATTGTTGGGGGCGCTTTGAACACGGTTCCAGATAATTGATTAAAGATTAGATTCGGCCTGGACAAACAGCAGTCAAGCGAAGGTTCCAAAAGACATCAAAATCTAAAGCGACTTCCAAACGCGCATGGGCCCACGGCGCATGCCTATGCGTTCCAAAAATTGGTTGGCAAACAGATACGATCACGGGCCCTCAGACTCGGATGAGTCAAGTTCATAAAATTAAAATCCCACGCAGTGAGAAATTTCTTCGACACTCCCTTATTTGACGAATTCTGTATTAGGTTACCCCTTATGCTGATGGGTTCTACTTCCCTGGCTGGTTGCTTACATAGATCATTGAAACGCGACTCATTGATCAAAGTTAGATACGGCAAATACTTGCAGACACTTGCGGTCACATGCTTTCACACTGGCACTTGTGGAGCAATCTGCCCATCCACCTCCGCTGTAGCAGTCGAGGGAACTGCCAGCGCTGCGCAGCGCCGGCACGGGTGAAGCCGGTGCCACCTGGCAAACTGCACGACTGGAACGTGAATCTAAACGCATCCTCAAATCAAAACTAGACGACGGTTGGCCCGAGAGCGTTTTTGGCGATGGGGTACTGACATGTAGTGAAGCAGATCAGGAGTAATGATCGAAGGAAGTTTAGAAGTCAAACTTCCGACAATATGGACAGATGAAAAGCAGAGCAGGGAAGAGGCAGAGAGAAGAGAAAGATTAGAAGAGAGAAGATCAGAAGAGAAAGAGTCAGAAGAAAGAAGATGCAGATGCGCGAAAAGGTAGGGAAGTCGCGAAACACTGTGTTTTTCCAATGATTTGTGGCTCCGGAGAGTCGAAAAGTAGGCTCGCTAAAGCGGCGGGTGCGGAGCCAGCTGGCCAGATGAGAGATGAAAAATTGCACGCCGTTGTGGCGCGAAGCACATTTGCAAGTCAAAATGTACAAAACACCTCAGTTCCGGACCACTTTTGGAAGTTGAGATGTTGAAAAAGTGTACGCCGTTGTGGCGCGAAGCACATTTGCAAGTCAAAATGTACAAAACACCTCAGCTCCGGACCACTTTTGGAAGTTGCGATGTCGAAAAAGTGCACGCCGTTGTGGCGCGAAGCACATTTCCAAGTCAAAATGTACAAAACACACCATTCTCGGACCACTTTTTGAAGTTCAGATGTCGAAAAAGTGCACGCCGTTGTGGCGCGAAGCACATTTCCAAGTCAAAATGTACAAAACACTACATGTTCGGACCACTTTTGGAAGTTCAGATGTCGAAAAAGTGCACGCCGTTGTGGCGCGAAGCACATTTCCAAGTCAAAATGTACAAAACACCCAGTTCGGACCACTTTTGGAGGTTGAGATGTCGAAAAAGTGCACGCCGTTGTGGCGCGAAGCACATTTCGAAGTCAAAATGTACAAGACCTACAGTTCGCGCCACTTTTGGAAGTTCAGATGTTGAAAAAGTGCACGCCGTTGTGGCGCGAAGCACATTTCCAAGTCAAAATGTACAAAACACACCATGCTCGGACCACTTTTGGAGGTTCAGATGTCGAAAAAGTGTACGCCGTTGTGGCGCGAAGCACATTTCGAAGTCAAAATGTACAAAACACACCATGCTCGGACCACTTTTGGAAATAGATAGATAGATAGATAAATAGATAGATAGATAGATAGATAGATAGATTGGGTAATTGAATGAAAGAAAGAGAGAGATAGATAGATAGATCGATAGATAGATAGATACATAGAAAATAGATAGGTAGGTAGGTAGGTAGATAGTCAGAGAAAGAGAGCGAAAGAAAGGAGACCTCAAGCACCTTTCGGTCCATCAGTGGCTTCGCTCTGCCATCCCTGATTCACAACAACCAACCTCTCCTATAGGTTTCCTATTTTTGAAACTTCCGCCACCGCCTTGTGCGGTACTACTGGTATGCTATCAGGAGAAGACGCGCAACTGTGAATATGCGCAGGTGTGAAGATGAAATGATTTGAAGATGCTCGGATGTGAAGATATGAGGATATGAATCGAAGGTGTGAAGATAGGAAGGAATGAAGATGTGAATATGTGAGGATCTGGAGGTGCGCAGATGGTAAGAACCGAAGAAGTGGAGATGCGAGGATGTGAAGATGTGAAGATGTCAGGAGGTGAAAATTTGAAGATGTGGAGATGTACAGATTTGATTTGAAGGTGTGAAGATGTGAAGATGTGCAGGCGCGAAAATGTCAAGATGTAAACACCGCCACCAAACACCAGAGCCTCGAAGGCAAGGTGGATGATTCTTCCCGAACCCCGGTACTATATTCTGAGTTGAAAACGGAAGAAACTCGAATGTTTTTGACGTAAAGGTGCACGAATTAGCTGCAGGCGCCAGAGAACACCACAGATCTGCGCAGGATCCTTTTCTATTACCGTAAGAACCCCTTAAGTGCACACACACACACTGTTTGGGGAACAACGCTACCCCCTAAGAAATCTCTTGGACATCCCCCGGTTTTGGACGAGTTATGTATTAGGATATTCCCTACGCTAACCGGTTGCAGATCAAAATTACATTACAGATTGCATATGTGAACAATTTGACCCTTTTCCCCGGGGTGCAGTTCAGTTAGATACTCAAGTAAGTTGCTGTTAGCCACGTGCCGAAGACATGCGAAGGCAAACGCTCGTTTCTTTTCCTTGCTATTTGGGTCTTGAGCCACAATGTTGTGGCAGACGTCGAAGGCGTTACATGCAAGCTATGTGACATGCACTACCGCCTAGTTCCCTTTAACACCCCCCCATGCCCGAAGTTGTTTGAAATTTGGGCACAGGAGAGGGAACAAAAGAGATTTGGCACGCTGCAACTACCGCAAAAGATGAATTATCTGTAAGCGCTGGTTCACTCCTCGTCTGTCCGATGGACGTAGACTCGGAGATCCCCATGCCGCCATCTCCGTGGCGAATTTGTAGGTAGATGCATCATGTCGCACAAAGATAAACCCACATCAGACTACACTAACTACACAACGAATTGATGATGTTGGCCGTCCGGTGGACGTAACGAACACATCGCATCTACGTGAGCATTAAGGTAGCTATCAGCGGATCTACTCTGTACAAAAAAACTATTGGGAAATGATGTGAGAGATAATCTAAGATTACTGTACACTAGCCACGCTCAGAGTCCTCTCATAAGTCAAAGTTGATAATCATCATCATCCGTAGCCAAAGTAGATGATGTTCGCCACATTGCCCCGTGTCGATCATTGGTTGGTCTTCTTCTTCTTCTGGGGTGCTTGTTGTGGCTTTTCGCTAGGCGGAGGTCGTGATGGTTTTGGTGCGGCTTTGGCAGGCATTGCCTTTTGTGGTAGCTTCGCCTGTTGCGTTGGTGCGGACGATGGAGTGGCGTATGAAGACGACGATGCTGTCTCAGCAGGGGCACCCTTAGGTGGAGGTGGCTTCGGGCCCATAGATGGGCTCGTGTCCATGCCCTGCTGCAGCGGTTTGCGAAGCTTCGGCTGCTCGCTGGGCGCCCTCATTGTCCCCGATGCTTTTGAAGACAGCCTCGGTTACTTCTGGATCGAGGTTTGGGGCAATGGATTGTTTCCATCCCAATCTTCCACGCTGTGCTTCCTGTTCACTTCTATATATAAATATATATATATGTACCTATATATATATATATATATGTACCTATATATATATGTACCTATATATATATATGTACCTATATATATATATATATGTACCTATATATATATGTACCTATATATATATATGTACCTATATATATATATGTACCTATATATATATATATGTACCTATATATATATGTACCTATATATATATGTACCTATATATATATGTACCTATATATATATATATGTGTGTACCTATATATGTACCTATATATATATTCTATTTATAATATATATATATATATAATATTATATCAGACTGATCTATCCCATTTAGTTCCACCTGCCAGGTGAGGGTCTTTAGATTTTATCAAACTGCATGCCGCCCACCGCCTCCTCCTACCTCCTCGCCTCGGACTCCGCCCTCAACCGCGTGCTCGGGGCTCCAGATCTCAGTGGGCACTGCGGGACCTCAATTGCGAGTGCAAGATGTCACATAGAATGTCAGACAGGATGTCAGAATATATATCAGATAGAATGTCATGGCGGGGATCACTTGAAGAAAGTAATTCTCATGATGTTTTACTGAAAAGAATCACCTTTAAAATCAATGCCTTTAAAGTGATTATCCACTATCGTTCCCAAATCCCCATTGTTCCCAAGATTTTCAGCACTCCTCCACTACCACGGAGGCGGTTCGCCTTGGTCGCTTGGCCAGGACCTTCCTCGATTGCGGTCGCGCCATTGGCGGCAGATGATCCAGCGCCACGGCTTCGGGTTTCGCAAGCCTGGATCATGATCAATGGCAAAACATGTTGACTGATTTGATGTTGGAGCTGTTGGAAACTATTGGACAAACAAAAGCTGGCTGACGGATTCAAAGATGGATCTGCCCTTTTTTGAGATCAGAATGCTGAGACGCAATGTGCTTGAAACACTTTGACTGCATCTGACTGCCATATTTCTGTCACCTTCTTTTCACATACCCTGCATCTGAGAAGTCATGCCGGCTAAAGCAAAGTTGTCACATCAGGACATGATTTCCAGTTTCCAGCATTTCTTGCCATCGTCATCCAGACTTGCAACGGTTGCGTGAATATGAATCCTTTGCAGGCTGCTAATCCATTTACTATTCATGCCATTAATCCCCGCATCACCATGAATACGCCAATCCATCATTGGTAGCTGCGCAGAGCCCCACTTTTTTTTCGATCGCAGTTCTACGAGCATCTAACACCACTGGCTTGTCACCATGTCTCCTCACCTGCGGGGTGAAATATGGCATGACCGGAAATGATTTTCCGGCATACTTTCCAGTTCAGTGATGTCCATTGATTAATGATTAATGTCTGGATTTTCCAGTTAGAAGACCCTTCCAGTCAAGGTGTTGAATTTTTTCAGGGCTAAGCAGCCACTCGGCACTTATAGTTTCTTGACAATGGGAACATTTTCTTAAACGCTCCGTTTGTTGACAGTTTTACCCACTATTAAACATGGGAAAACTTAAAATGAAAAATCTATCTTACACATGGGATGAAACCAAAAGGCGCCACAATTAAAGATCCATGTGTCCAGACATACATTGAATATCATTATATAAATCACTTTGACGCGTGCTTGTCACATCTTGAAGTACTACCTTCCACAGTCTAATCTGTTTGCATCACAGCGTATCAGTGAAAACATGAAAAAACGGTGATACAACTAGTGTTATGCTGATTCCTGAATGATGCAAATGGTTCATGGGTAAGGCTTGAACCAGTTGTTTCACAGTAAGCACCTAGACTTTCAGTAGTCGTCTCAGCAAACTGCTGCTGCGAATGCATGGCGTTTGGGACTTTTCGATCTGAGGGTGTGAGGCAGACTGCTTTACAACATAGGAAGCAAATACAGAACGCAAATCAGAAATCTACGTGAATGGGTCAAAACCCTGGTGCAAGTATAAAGATAGTAAAGGGGCGATCACCAAAAAACATGGTCTGTGGTTCTATAAGTACTGGCCCGTGTCCATGTTGGAGGATTATCCCACTTTGTAAGTGGTTGGTAGCCACGGTTGAAAAAACACTTCTACAATCCCAAGAACTCAAGAACTTAT
Source organism: Cladocopium goreaui (assembly GCA_947184155.2). Lineage (NCBI taxonomy): Eukaryota > Dinophyceae > Suessiales > Symbiodiniaceae > Cladocopium > Cladocopium goreaui. Next base: position 132,024 of record CAMXCT020000594.1, on the reverse strand, counting down.
TCACCGGGGTTACCAAACAGCCTCCAGCATCAGGTTCTTGCACTTGTTGACCTTCATGACCTGAATCATTGAACTTTGCAACATATGCTTGCACATGCTTGAATCCACTGCCTTTTCATCACGGAAATCTTATGACGGAAATCTTATGGCAAATGAAAAATCCACACATCAATCAAACAATATATTTGCCTTTTCTCATGTAGCACCAACCTACAAAGAGGTCCACCATCCAAACAAACTCGGATACCTCAATCATATTTGGCCGGTGTGAACATCCAATTGCATGTACATCTGGAGGAAACAAACCGCCTCCATCGAAACGTTTTTAAACCTGGTGGCAATCCCCTTGTGTTGATTGTTTCATGGGAATTCCCCAGATGGATTCTAGTATCGTCAAACAGCCAGGTAGCTTTAACGGGATCACCCCATAAGGTATGAATCAAACGTATTTAACAGCAACCTGGGACGCACAGCGGCTGCTATTGAGAAAAACTAACCGGCCATGCCTTTACCATAAATTTTGGATGATTTTAGCTTATTAGGATTTGGGTTTTTTGGACCATGCATTTCATCGGTATTTTTGAAGATTCCGTCTCCATCATCCTGCGACTGGGCCATTGGGAATTGCTACAATGGCTCCATGACTAACTGCGTCATTGCTGAATGTGTAAAAGCTGGGGCCATTCCAAATGTTGTCAGTGCTTCTAGCCTAGAGTGTCACAATGGAAAAGTAAGAAGGGTTACAAATTCCTTGAACTGCTTTTTCAACATTGTGGCTTCAGTCCAGTCTGGGGCTATATGTGGTGATCAAAAACGATTTACAAATGCTTCCAGCAAAAACTAGTTGACTATGACGTCCTGAAACCGCTCCCTTCCGGAGGATTTATTCGAATATGAGATCTGAGCTGGCGTGTTGGAAAAACATGCCTCACAGTCAATGATGATTAATGATAGCAACGATTACATTCTGAAGATACAGCGCTCAGGAAATCATTCTTTCAACTTTGCCGAGTTCATTGACCATCCTTGGAGCTGTTCCCTGTTGATGAGAGACCGGTATACCACCATAGCACTGCCTCCATTCACCGAAAATTGGGTGTTTCGAATAGTTGTGTAGCCCAAACCCATTGCTTTCCCTTTAATTCCCATTGCTTTCCCTTTAATTCCATGAGACCATACCAGCACATTGGATTTTTTTGTTTGTCACCCCATTTTTTTTTGGTTTCCCTTCCCAGGGTTCACCCAGTGGCCATTTTTCATACCCGCACCTTTCGTCAGCTTGGCCCAGTCGTGTTCGTCCAAGGCCGTCCACGAACTGCGTCGCGCGTGCTCGTCGTCCTCGTAGTCGCTGAAGTCGTCGATGGCCAGCTCTGGAACCTGACGCCACGCCGGGCACTGGCGACCCGGGGGAGGGGGATGGAACAATGGGCATAGCTTGGGATACCAACAAAAATGGAAAGAGTTGGGGGGAATTTGTATACATCTAGTGGGAAATTGAGATCTCAAAAGCTGCAAGATGCATTAGAATGTATCAGATTTGATACTTCTGGGATGTTATGATTCTGGGGACCTGAAATCAACAACATATTCATGAATATTGGGATATTAGACCAGGGAATTTGTTTAAGAATACAATTTGATAGTGGGAATGTGGATAGCCGAAGTGCGGAGATTTCACAAGTTGAACACAGGAGACTTGGAGACCCAAAACAGCCCACCTTTACGAAAAATGTGTCGCAGCAAACAGTATTATACGTATCCTCAAGGGGATCTATCTGTAGATGCAAACTCGTCAGAGGTGTGAAGTGGAGAAGGAAAGCATGGAGACCTGTTTGCAGAGATATCAGCCTCTTGCAATAGTCTTACTCTCTCAGTGCAACATGACAAATGTCTGACAGCTCTGACTCATCTAATGCACCTTTCTTTTTCCACAGCTTCACAGTTCACCGCAGTTCATCATCTGAAGGCAGATCATACTGACGGTTTGAGGTTATACTTATTACATCTCTTGAACTTCAAGGGTGTTTCAGACTGTGACGCTGGCCGATGTTTTTCTGCCTTCTATCATCTACGAATGTCTACTCAAAGTGACTAGATCCTTGCCGTCATCTTGACGGGAAAACATAATGGCACTGTCTTATTCAAACGCAGCTGTCAGGAATGTGCACCCAACCAAGCAATGACTTCCTGAACCTCAGGCAATGCAACACTGCAAAGGAGGTGTTTGATGACATCGGTAAGATGCCTCTATAGTGGCCCTGAGTTTCCATAGAAACAGGAAACCAGATTGAAATAATTGAAATGGCAGTGAGACATAGTGACACCTATTTCCAATCTCTACATTCTTTGAGACACTATGTGTTTGTCTCTATCCCAACTTTCTATCCAATGTCAGTCGAGACCGCGCAGGGACGTTCTAGAAATCGACAAAATTTACGGGCTGATGGGTCTGACATGTGCGGGCTGATCCAAAAACACAAGGCCTAAATTGTTTCTGCCACTCTTAAGTAAAATTGGGAATACCCGGAATACCATTCAACCCCCACAAATAGTCAAGTTAAAAGGGAGATAATCTAGTGGATTGGGGGTACCCTATATTCAGACAAACCCAGTAGAATTTGAACATCCAATGGATTGGGCTTTCTAAATCTTGACCGATCGCAGTTGTGTTGGAGCCCGAGTCCCGCGCTGCTTGTCGAGTGATGTCCGCTTTGTCCTGGACATCGAACCATCCCCAGGAACGATCGCAAATCGAGATGGGCTTTGGCCGCGTTTGGGTTGTAACTTTGACCCCACAGTCCGTACCTATTCCTTTTTTGGGGTGATGTTTGACATCCTTGACATGAACGCTTGAGGTTCTACAAATAGAGTAACCCCAACATGGATTGGTGTCTGTTCCCGTCACCCCAAATCGGCCCAAATCAGCGAATGAGACACCATGCCCCAGTTCCACAATATCTTGCGTTGGGTCGTTCGCAAAGGATAGTGGCGTAGCATTTTGAAGCTGCTTTTTCCATCAACATTTATCCACATTTATCCACATTTATAGCATTTTAGGATACAATGTGTAGCTAAGCTGATCATCTAATCATTTATCATCTGAAAATCATGGAATTTCCGCTTCTTCATGATCTTCGTCCTGAAAGAGCTGATGGCAGGCTCCAGGGATGACCTTCAATTGCCTCAGCGTCATCATCTGGGATAGATCTGTCTCTGGATATCACAATTGGATACAACAGCCATATGAATGCTATATGAATGCTATATGATGCTATCGGCTTCCAAGATTCGGAGAATTTGGAGCGGTAATCAAAATCTAAACAACAATGAGTTTTTTTGAGCTGGTGAAGTTGGAATTCGAGGCCAAAAGCTTCAACCTGAGCGGAAGAATCTTCTATCCATGTGGCTGACGAAAATCAATTCACCAACCTGAAATAAAATGATTTGGTCATTGGGGGTGATATTTCTTATATTTGCAGGTATGTACTATGATCTGCAGTCACGTCAGCCTGTCCTTGTCGCTCATGCGGATTGATGCTTCATTGTCCATCATTGATTGCGTTTATCAGCATTCTAGTTGGCCAACAAAACTTGTTGTTGGCTATACAATTTAATCGTATTATATATCCACAGTAGATAACATTTCCAAAAACATAGAACAGTAAAATCCTACTAGTGATAACGTCCTTGTCATCTCTTTGGGGGATATTATTGATACCATGTATGATATTATACATTCGTATTAGACCCCAAAAAAATACACCAATTCCAATTCCATCCAGATTTCCTCATATTTTTGATGCTTTCATTTCCATATTTTTAATGGTTAAATTTCCATGTGCGGCTGACTTTTAGTTGGCTAAGCAAGAGATCGGGTGTCGCACTTATCTATGGATCCAGCCGCCAAATAAAACTCGAAAATTGCACCCACGTCCACCTCACGTGGTTCCACAGTGCACAGGTTGATCGAAGATGTCACATGTTTTTTAGTTGCAACATGTTTTGAAAGCATCCAAATCATTGTGTCGACTAATTGGGATCATCTTCCCATTTTCAGAATCGAACATTTTTTTAAAAATAAACCACCAATCAGCTTGTAACTCTGAACATGTCAGAAGGGCATGGCAATTTGAAATCTCCTGTTGGAGGTCATCAAATAACTTCGGCAGGTGCAAGTTCTCAGCACCAAACACGTTGCTCCTTTTCACCTCAGCATTCCAACATCATCCAACATCCAACTAATCTTGGGATATATGAGGGTTTCCCAACATCGGGGTACCCCAAAATGGAAAATCCTAATGAATGATTTGGGGGTACCCCTTTCTAGGAAACCCTAGAATTTGATCTCATGAGTCCAATTCATGCCCAGTTCAATCCCAATCTGAAATCTCAGGTTTGTCAGTGACATCCCCATCAGCTGCGGGCCAACAATAATGGCCAGCGGGGACTTCAGCAACCGCTGCCTCAGAGGTGGACCCCCGAGAGGTGCTCCTCCCTGGTGTGCCATGGCCATGGCACTTGGAGGGGTCGTTCACGAAATCCACGGCATTCAAGGTTTCCGCTCCAGTCCTCGAGGCCCAAACATTAAAAAAAGATCCAAGTTAGGAACCCAAGTCAATTTGTATCTATTAATCTATCTATCTATCTGTCTGTCTATCTGTCTGTCTATCTGTCTGTCTATCTATCTATCTATCTATCTATCTGTCTCTCTATCTGTCTATCTATCTATCTACCTATCTACCTATCTATCTATCGATCTATCGATCTATCGATCTATCTATCTATCTATCTATCCGTCTATCTGTCTATCTGTCTATTTGTCTATCTGTCTATCTTTCTATCTAATCTATCTCTCTCTCTCTCTATCTAATCTAATCAAATCTAATCAAATCAAATCAAATCAAATCAAATCTATCTATCCATCCATCTATCTATCTATCTATCTAATCTCTCTCTCTATCTAATCTAATCTAATCTAATCCAATCCAATCTAATTATCTATCTATATACGTATGTATATATATGCATACATGTATCAACATGTATCAACACTATACCCGCAGTATTGGTGGATCCCCGTCTTGGTGGTGGCTTTCCCCACAAAACCAGTGACCTGCAACATGGAGGCCATGGAGGTACGGCTCAGCCGGCTCAGCCAAGAAACCTCACGTGAAACTTCGCGTCCAACACTCGACGTACGATGGGATCTGCCTGGAAGAATAGCTGGATGGCAGTGGATGGAATTTCAACATATTCTGTAGATGTGTATACCGTATAACTATCCAGAAATCAACTTCGTGAACCGCCTCTTCCAACTTCGTATAATTCCATCCACTCGATTTCCTTTTACTTCGATCTTGCCGTGATAACTCCTTCTCTTGCACATGAGTCACATGGCTATGCCTCAAACAAATACAAAAGGAACAGCGATGCCGTGGTCATTTCTCGCATGGCACCACGAGAAATTGCATGAAATTGCAGATGGTCCTATATACCTCCCCGAGCATATTACTAGTGTTACTAGTCATTAATCGTCATCCCGACATGGAAAAGTAGCAATTGAAACTGACAGTGGATAACTGGGACGTCGTTTAGCGAGGGTGGCCTGACCAGATGTAAAAAATGCCAAAAAACACATAGCTTTCGTGGTTTCCCCATGTTTCCCCCTTGAAAACGTTTCTTAAATCCCATCATTGCATACCCCAAGCCCCTTGTTGACCTGCACTTTTCAGATCTGCCATGTCTTCCCACTTGAGGATCCCAATTCAGACATTTTAAAAAATCCATGAAGATCACATGCCCCAAACAAGCGATCTTCAAATGGAACGAGGGTAAACTACTTGAGATTCCTGGATGCTTCCCCACCTTCCCGGCGGCTGCCCAGCGTGGCTCGCCGAAGGCTGCATCAAAGGTGGAAACCACGTCCACCCCAGGCAGCGGCAGCCGTGGGAAGAAGTGTGACCTGCGTCTGGGATTTTGGGTCAAAACTATGGGGAATCTATGGGAATATACACCCTATGGAGAACCTGGAGAATGTCTGATGATGGGATAAACATGGATGAATTTTGAGGCATCACTGGATGGTGCTGCAAAAAATGGAGGTACAGTATCACCATCACTTTACAGTCATACCGAGTCATACCTACATAACTTGACGGGAACAGGAAAGGTAGGCCAAGATGGAAAGTGGGAGATGTGGAAGATGTGAAACTCTTCGGGATCAAGTGGAGGCCCACAGCTCACATGGGAGGGGGCAGGGCTCGAAAAATTGAAGCAATTGTTCTCTCTGCTGTGGTTGGCTGACGGAGAAAGACCGGACAGATGCCAAACACGGCTATTTGCAGCATGTTTCAAGAGTTGAACGTGAGCAAATTGATGACCTTCCTTCGTACAAATGAAAGGCAATGCCGCGCGAGTACAACTCAAGGTAGCCCTGCAGCTACCTTTCGTGATATATCCCAATTCGGCCATTTGGATGTAGGATAAACCTTCAAAATGCTGAGTCGGTAACCATCATCTCACCATCTCACTGAGCACCATTTCCTGGAGTTCCAAGGACTCGGTATCTGAGGAGCGGGCAAGACTTTGAAGATGCCAACCTGATTCGCCATCTGTTGGAAGATTGCAAATTATTGCAAGAGATCTGGCTGAAATTCATCAGAATGCACCTAATAAAAGTATGGTGCCATGGATAGTCACCCCAATCCTAGCTATATTCACACATCTTCACATATCTTCACATATATATATATATATCAATATGTATATCATATTATATAGGCATATGTAGATATATGTATATTAAGCATCATTCCAGTGACGTCACCTGCCACATCAACGCAGTTCCAGCCGGGAGCCCCAGCCACACATGGAGGTGGAATCCTTGGTTTCCGAAAAATGGGGAGATGGGGAGAGCATCCGATGTGCCACTCAGCTGTTCTTCGAGCCGATGGCCACTTTGGTGGGGACCCAATTTCGACACATAGCATTGATCCCTGACTTTTCGGTTCCAATATTTCCAATATGCCATTTAATTCAAATTGAAACACCCTGAACCATTGCTTTCCCCAAAAAACCTCGCACATGTCAATCTTAGGGCCCGTTTCAAGACAGCCCCATATCCCCAGCCAAGAGTCATCTCCCGCTTCACTTTCCTTAACTGCAACTGCGAAGCATGACAAGGGAACAACAACGTAGAAAGTTCACCGAAAAGGTGATTGAACCATTCAATATATAATTCAGTATAGGGATTCAACATGATATACCCTCTGGTAATTTAACATAACTATTGAAAATCACAATTTTTAATGGGAAAATTCACTATAAATGGTGATTTTCCATAGCTATGTTAGTTTACCAGAGGGTAGCATGATTTAACCTTCAAAACAGGAGATTCAGCCATGAATTGGGATTCACCAAAGATGGGTAGAGCCACAACAACGGATGGCATACTCTTGGTGACTCCTTCATCGTGGACGACAAACTGATCGCTTGGATCATTATCTAACCCTGCTTTGGAACACGTCCAACTGGGGCAGCCCTCCAGTTCCTCTGAAACCCAAATTTCTATAGTGAAATCATGTGAAATCCCAATCAATCCACATTTCTGTTGGTTAAATCCCATTTAATCCCATTATATATATATATATCATAAATCCCAGTAAATAGCAATTGTTGCTAGTCGATTGAGTCTCTTCATGGATTGCCACCAAGCCACACCACTGGACCACAAAGGATATAGCCAGATGTAGGCGACGAGGGTAAGGATTCTGCAGCCCTGAGGGGAAAATCTCAACATCTTCAGGTCTCGGTGATTTTTTCGGTTCAATTATGTTCAATTGCCAAGTTCGCTGCGACATGATCTCAACAACTTCTGTCAACTTGCTCAGGATAAGACTGGTCCTCTATGCAAGCGAAATATCTGGATATGGACGAAACCAATGACTCATTGACCCTCAAAAAATAATGGTGTTGATCAAACGTGACGACTCATAGCGGATTGCCCCAAGCAACCCCGCCGACCAATGCCATGTCGAAGTGCCAGCAGGGCTCCAGCAGATTCCCCTAAGATGAAGAGTTTGCACCTCGGAGACCCCAAATTAAGGTGTGAATTTGGGGCTGCGCAATTTTTCAGCCAGTGTCATGATGTGAACATATCCAAATGTAGCTTTTTCGGATGGTGGCTTCAACTTGTCTGACAAAACATCGTTGTGATCGTCATCCCAAATGGGGCTGCAAAATGCTGCAAAAATAATTTTGAAGCCACCAGGAAGCAAAAGAAAAACGAATGCCAAATGATGAAGAATTACATCCTCAACACACCTGCTGGGACCATTCGATTCATCAGTGGGGTTCACTCGAAAACCGATTCAGGGCCATGGAATAATCTGGAGGCCCATGGGACATGTGGGAAACCAAACAACCATCCCCAATTACGACCGTATCAACCATTTGGGGCTACTAAATCATCCCAAATCGCGGTGTGCCCGGTATGCCCGATAGTAACTGGACCCGTGGCACTTGGCTTTCGCGCTTAGGGTAGCGCAGGTGCTCCTGAGAACCAAGGACGTGCTTGGAATATCTTGGAATGGGAATCAACCAGTTGAAAAGGGACATCTGAATGAACTAAGATGAACTAAGATACTGAAAAACTTCAGCAACATGAAAGGTGAGGTGAGGGTGGTGCCCCCTCATCACAATTTATGAAATTTATGGATATTTATGGCATCTCACCATGAGGTCCTTACAATTTACCCAGCAGAATTTCCTCCTCAGCTCTCTTTTGCAGGTCGTCCACCACGAAGCTGTAGCGCTCGATGTATCCGGGATCGCCCTGGGAATATCCACAGCCCACCTCAAACGACATCGACAAAGTGCGAAAAAACTGCGCAACTGTGGGGTACAACATGGATCTATAGTATCTATAGTATCTATAGTATCTATAGTATCTATAGTATCTATAGTTGGTACAACCCTACTTACAAGTCCTGCTGAGCGCTTTAAGTACTAAAGTTTGTACCATGAGACATCAAATTGAATCAAATGATGCACCTGATCGTAAGCCACTGCAGTGTAGCCGGCCCTTTTCAAGGCTTGACCAAGGATGTCGAAATAGCCACTGTGCCTCAGATTGGGTTGGTTTCCCTGGGTGGGTCGAAACAACCAAGGGACAAAATCCAAAGGACTGCATGCTGAATTGCTTTGCATCGTCAAAACATAGGTACTCGAAGATTTCACTCGAAGCAATTCTGGGGTTGGTTGTATCATTGTTTCAATTACAAAGGGACCATGTTTGGGAAGAGATAACATGACATGCGATGACACCGGCCAGGAGTGTGCAAGATTTGTTGAGGCGAAACAGGACAAATTGGACCGTGCCCCTAGCGAAAATGTGGATATACCTTTGGCGGAAGTTTCCGTTGTGCTCAGAATCTTAGCAAACATCCGCACCTGACCTCTATCTTATTGCACGCCATGATAGGACACAACCCACTCGAAGAATCCAAGTACCCTCTGGTAAACTAACATAGCTATGGAAAGATCCACCATTTTTCATGGGAAAATCCACTATAAATCACCATTTTCAATAGCTATTTTGACATAACCAGAGGGTAAACTCATTGAAATTCATCATCCAGCTGCTGTTTTTTGGTCTCACTGAAAAGATGGTGGCACTCCACGGGGACCTGGGGGCCAAGCTAACCGGCACCGCCGTGCAGGATGAGAACTACCGCTTTAGGAGCCTGGAAAACAGCCATGAAAGTCCAGAGGGCCGAATCATCCCAGGATGGAAAATAGCAAAATCATGTATAATATGTATATATATATAAATATTATATGTATGTATATATATATAATTATAATTATAACATAACCTAACAGAACATAGAACAAAATAACATACATTAATTATGCATATGTACGTACATTACATCACATTACATTTTATGTTATTACGTTACATGTCATGACACGACACGATATTACATTACACTAGATTACACTACACTAGATTACATTACATTAACATTGCATTGCATGCAATCACATTACATCCTTTTTTTACCACTCAAGATTTGTTTACCCAGCCCTAGTTGCAACTGTAACAGGCACAGGAGTTTCGCAGGTGTCCAATCCCTTGCTTTTTGTCAGTGGCTTCACAGGTTTGAGGAAGGCCAGCGACTTACTGCTTGCTTTCCCCTGACAGAATCAGCACAACAATGTGGGTGGGTAAAACAATAAAAAACCACCCATTTGGGAATGGTAAACATACATAAACATACCACCTATAAACGTGGTGATTTGGGGGATGGTTCATGACATTGTTTTACCCACATTAGTTCAAACATGTTCAACATGATATAGATTTCAAACTATCATAAACTCCCAACCAGAGGATCTTCTCAAATCCCCAAGTCTCAGTGGTGAATTTCCCCGCAGAAACTGGACAAATCATCCCAGCAACATCAGGTATCATTGGGACTTGTCGCCGAACTGAGACTTTACTTTGCCTGAACAGTAAAGTAATTACCCCAAACTCCCATGATTTATCCATTCTTTATCATCATGTTTCCCAGTTTTTTTCCAATCAAAAAACATATTTTCTTTGGTCAGCCTGTCCTTCCCTGGTCCCCGCCTGCGTTTCCCAACGCCGCACGGCCAGTCTCGATCCACGGCTGCTCTCCGCCCATTCACTGGGTGGGCCCAAGGAAGTGAAGGACATGAGGCTACCAATTCCAACGGATCATGGATTATGGATGATCCCTAGCTACAAATGGCCTACAAATGGGGGGTGGAAACCACCATTGAAAGACTGGATATTGGTTGGAATAAATCTAAATGACTGGTCTTGAAGGTTTTGTGAACTGTGTATCGAATGAAAAACGTGAAAACATGGATTCTCTTGCAACTATTGATTCTTTTATTTCCATCAAATTGTCGCACATGTTGATTGTGTTGGTGAACTACACAATATCATCCACATCGCGTTTTGTGGTTGTTTTGTCGCATTTAATATCATTTACAGTGATCGGGGCAACTTGTGTTCGATCTTGCACTTAAACTTCCATTCTCGTCTTTTTCCACGGAGTGATAAAAAGCAAAGGCTGCGCCAGAGGTGGGGCGCGAAAGATTTGGAATGGCTGTTGATTCATGTGCTTGGAGTTACTCCAAAGGATAGCCCTATCATCAAACCTCCAAGAGAAAAAAGAGAACCAAAACCTGATTCTTCTCGACTGGACATGACCTGATGTTGATCATTATCCCATGGTTGAGCCAGTTTTCAAACATCGCTTTTCGCGCCTCAACAGTTTCCGGCTCAGCAACGCCTGCAACTACGATGTGGAGAGTGTGATGATAGTGTGATGAGACCAGCAAATCAGCCCGGAATGTGTAGCCAGCAGTTATCCTGCAGCAGATTGACACAGATATGGAAAACCCACCATTTGTAGATAATTGAAACCATGTTTTTTTCCATATCCATGTTAGGTTACTGGACGACATTTGACAAATTGCAATTAAAGCAGTTCCGCCAGTTCCGCTCTCCCTCATGTGGAGCGCAAAGTACTTAGCAACTTGCCATACGATGTCGACATACTTTAGAGGGAATATTATGAGGTGAGACCCAAATTTATGAAAAAAATACTGAGATACCATGACATGATATGTTACGATGTGATTTGGGGATATGATTTCAGGGAATTTTCGCTCTGGGTGTTGTCCATCCCAGTAACTTGTGCCCAAATGATCATCAACTTACTGGAAGATGATTTTGGGGTCGCATCTTAAGACATCAATCACCGGGTACTCAATTAGAATGGCCACAGCTGGGGGATATACCCCCTTTTTCAGACAAACCCACATATCATCTGGTTGGCTCTAGATCCCATGAATATCTCATTCCATTGTATATCTCCACTGTAGCCCATATTTGATGTCAGGTGGGACTTCCCATCATTCACCAATCATTTCACCAATGGATTTTACTGCAGCACCTGGCTGCAAGTCTTTCCAATCTGCATCGAACCGATCCACGATGGAGGACCTGAAATTCAAAAAATGCCGCATGAGATCATTCGATTTTCGATTGGAACAAAAGGCATGGATATGTTCCCGAAACTTTCCCTGCCAATCCATTGATTCTGATCAAAATATATCAAAATCAGTGGCTAGTAGTGGCTAGAACACTATAGATCCCTAGATCAATCGATTCGGATTGTGTGATATAATGCTAATCCAATGTAGTTATGATGGCCGTAACTCTATAGACCCTATCTCCTATCGCCCATCCAAATGGGAGATTCACTTGTCAAAGGTGGTTTGTTTAATGATTGCTGGATATCCTAAACTCGACACGTTCCTCAAAAGGGAGAAAGCATTGTCAGCCCTGCACGCACTGCTTTCTCTTTTACATCCATTGGGTCAAGTCTTGCTCTCTGACAAGAGGTCAGAGGTGCCAGGGCAGCTTGACCCAAAATGGCGCCACGTGTCTTTCGTTACTAGACATCCATGTTAGTACCTTCTACAAGTATCGGCACAAAAGCATGTATTGCTGTGAGGCAAAAGGATGTTTAGCTACTGGCTGCACTGTTTGGAAAACATCCTAAACGTAAAATGGTGCAAAGTTCTGCTTAATTTGATGCAACAATTTCTACCCTGAAATGTAGTCAAAACATCATCCGCAAAGTGTGGTAGCAGCAGCGTTCCAGCAGCTCGAGGTACACTTTTTTCGGCCACGAACAGTGCTGCAGCGGCGGTAAAAATCCGATCGGTGGTTTCAATTATATAAGTCGTGGGGATCATCCAAATTTGAACCGCCAATGACATGGGTGAAAATTCAAAACACAAACTACCATTTGTTTATTTAACATAGCCATGGAAAATGGACCATTTATAGATGATTTTCCCATTAAAACCTCCATTTATAAGGGATTTTCCATGGCTATGTTAAATAACCAGATGGTAAATATGCTTCAACCAGATTATCATAGTTGAACCATTGAACAAAAGGAAACCACCTACTGGGTGCCGATTCATGCCTTCACTTCCATCTGGTTATTTGCTGGACCTTCGACAACAATTTGGTTGGGGATCCCATACCTACTACTGTTGTGGGGGAAGATCCGCACAGTGGTGACCCATAGTGGTATTGTTTCAAGTTTGGGTTTGCTCATGCTGCAATTATGTTTGCGAAAATCTTGTACGGGACAATCCAGAAATAGTAATTCTATGTAATTATAGTGAATCATTCTTCGCTGCAAAGAAACATATCAATATCATTGAACATATTTATCAATATTTATCCGCTAAATCTGCTGTTTTACTATAGTAGCCCAAAAAAAAGGGCAAAAAGTTGAACACCGGACACCTGCCTCCGCCAATTCCCATGCCGCCGTGGCAGCACTTCTGGCGGCCGCACTCAGCAGCAAGCGACGATGAGATGCATCGGCAACCAGGTACTGGGCCAACTGCCAGGGAGATGCTGTGATCACCTGGGAAAATCATGGGATGTTCATGCAACATTTTTGGGCAAAATAGGAAACACATAGGAGAAACATAGGAAAATTAGGGTAAACCATTATGTATGAATGTCGATTTTTGATGGGTAAATCTAATAATAAATAATAATGGAATTGTTGCATAGCTGGCGGAAACATGTTTTTTCTCCGCAAGATCATTTCCTTGGGGATTGAATCTCCACCGCTTGGTGGTTTCAACCCACTTGATCTGGGCCATGACCCCCATTCCATATCATGGTGTGAAACCCTCCATTTCGAAATAGCCCCATATCATCAGCTAACCTGCCACCGCTTTTGATCCATGCCCATATATCTATCATGAAAAAATCATGTCCATCTCCGTTGTAAAGTCCTATCCATATCGATATTCATAGGAATATATATATATATTAAACTAATGTATATATATATCATATATCCAACATCATCATCATCATCACCATCACCATCATCATCATCATCATCATTGAATTCAATGTGTTTTTTTCCATCTCCATCTCTGAAAACAAACGAGTAGCCGTGGTGTAGGTGATGCTATCCGCCTCCAAATTCGCCATCTCCAAGTGAGCAATGAGCTCTAAGGCCTGAAAAAAACGCAGGTGTTGTTGGGAACTTGTATATTAGATGTGTAGAATATCATAGAATATCTATTTGATTCTATCTGTATTAATATTGGCAGGATCGTCAATTATCTGGTTCTGGATCCAAGCTCATACCTCAAAAATGGTACAACTCAGGGGTTGCTAAATGTCCTAGTTAAACATCAGTAAAGGTATATCATCTACAACAAATGCTTGAAGGTGACAGGAAACAAATCCGCCAGAAGTGACATTTACCCTAGGGTAAACTAACATAGACATTGACATGGATCACCCATGCTTTCCAAAGGAAATGATCAGTCAACAGGAGGGTACCACTGCAAGACCTGGGAAAAACCAAACTTTCCAGTCGATGACCATGGCCTCTTGCCACCTCTTCGCCTTGGCACAAGCACTGATGACAGCATTGAAGGTGATCCTGGGCAAAAGTGACATTGGAGCCCAAAAATGGGATGCTATGGGGATATGGAGGTTTCCTAAAATGGGGGGACCCCTAGTTTTCATCAATTTTAAAAGGATTGTCCATTCTCTTCCATCCAGCTATTGGGGTACCCCCATGTATGGAACCCCCCATATAGCCAACCAAATTGGGTAGTAAGCCGACAAAAATGATTCGTGGCGCAGATGGGGGCAACCCATGGGATACCTTTTTATCCTTTTTGTTGATAGACCCAAATGGGGGTACAACCCGCAAACGTCAGAGTACTACAAAAAAATATGTAATTCTCATGTGTCCCAAAAATTGGAACCCCAAATGCAATCCTTTTTCATGATTTATTTCAGTATGGCAAGAAAGGAGCAATGAGTTGAGGCCCGAAGCACTGACCATTCCACGGCTGGCAGAGGGGCAAATCTGGTGCAACCTCTTCAACTTGCATCTCTCTCAGTATGTCCAAAGCAGCTCTCCAATCCATGCTGTTCCTTGGTGATGTCAAGCTGGCGACTTCCCGGAAAATGTGGGTGAAAACAACATAAAACACGATTTTCCAACATGTCCCCTTCATTGGTGGGTTTTCCCCAGCATTTTCACATGGTTGAAAACCTCATCTTCGCCGTCAAAACAGCCGGAAATGCCAGGATTCTCCATGGCAGAAAGCGCTGATGTGTAGGTGATGACCTCGCATCGAAAGATCCTGAAAGAAAGATACTGTAGGATATATATATATATAATTCATAATATATATATATATACACTAAATATTATATATGGGGGTCTAAATCCACAAAGAAGACTGCTTGAAAAACCGTAAAACATTAGATTGTGGCCACCGATGAAACCACCAACACAATAATGGTGCTATAATGGTGTCATTGTTTCTGGGAAATCCTTGTGATTGCTTAGGCTTAGCATTCTTATTTTATCGGCGTTACATCATGGTAAATCCCCACTCTTTCGTGGGGCCAAGGCACATCCAACTCCATCGACATCTTCTTCATATCACCAAACAGTTGCAGCGCTTGCTGTTCGGACTGTTCACCTCCACAGAAGAGATCAACTGATATGGGAGGTACATGGAGGTATTACAAAAGCCACAATACTGTTTCTGAATCATGGTACCCATCAACAAAACCTGGGCTGTAGCTGGCATTGAATCACATCACTTATAGTTTGCAGAAACTAAACACAAGATCCAGATGCTGCATGTACTTGAAAGTGTCTGGGATTCCCATGAACTAAACTGCCCAATTGGACGGATTTTATTTTCTGCATCAAGTGACATGCGCTGATGGCTGCGTTGTAGGTGATCATGTCCACTTCGATATGCTTCGCTTCTGCATCATGCATCAATTGCAAGGCCTGTGACTGTGGAAACACTGGATGCAGCGATTCCAGGGGATTCCGTTACCAAAAACAAAGCCTCTTTTAAACGGTCCAAGCCCTTAGATCAAATGTAGACACAATTCGAAACCAGTGGAAAGGTTTCCTAAAATGCTGCTGGGCCAGTTTTCATGGCATTTAAGACCATTTAAGTATGATTTTCCATTTCATAAACCATCCATAACCATCCAGCTATTGGGGTATAGCCATTGATGGAAACCCCCCATTGATTGCCCCGACCTCTTGCCATCGGTCTGACTTCTGACAGGCGCTGATGGTCGCATTGTAAGTGATGACTCCAGGTTCTAAACCTTGGTGCAGCCCACCGTCCGTGGATCGAAAAAAAATCCAGGGTCTCAGGCAGCGACGTCCAGTCTCCAAAAGCATCAGCAAACGTACAGCCAGTTGCCATTGAGCACCCTGCCGGATCGGCGGATCGACAAGGATCGACACCGAAGAATCGTGACATGTGACATGTGGAATCCACATAAGTTTGGACCCAGAAACTCCAGAAACCCCATAGGAGTTCCTATCAAAATGGTTCCAAGGCTGAGCCATTCCCCCGGAAATTGGATGGGTCAATTCCTACGTTTGATCACCCAATCTCCAACATTGATTCAAAGCAGGTGGCTTCAGCTGGAGGATCATTATATATCATTATCCCATATATGTAGTATCATGTATTATCCCTCATATGGTGAATAATCCTATCATATTATATATCTATATGGTGAATATTCCAGATGAATATTATCCAATCAGATTATTGTATATATATAATATAACATATGATATATCCAATATAATATAATATAATATAATATACTATAATATAATATAATATAATCTAATATAATATAATATAATATAATATAATATAATATAATCTATCATATAAAAATAACATGTAATATAGTATATATAATATAGTATATATAATATTGTATATAATATAACATATAATATTATATATATGTATTATCCCATCTTTTTTTCTGGAGATCAATCCCCCCAAGTCTCGGAAATTCGATCCTTCTCCAAAGCGCTGATGGCTGCGCTGTATGTCACCACGTTTTGGCCCACGGCGCCAAAGTGCTGGAAGAGGTTTAGGGCATGGGCCCATTCCTCGGAAACATGAAAGCCATGGGGATTTTGGTGCTGGAAATCGAAGATGGAAAGAAAATGAAACAAGAATTTCAAGATCTGAACTTCTTGTGCAGGTTTGGTATCCATAACTTTTTAACTGCATGTATATATATATATATGTGTGTGAGTGAGTGAGTGAGTGAGTGAGTGAGTGAATGAATGAATGAATGAATGAATGAATGCATGAATGCATTAATGCATTGCATGAATGCATGTATGCATGTATGCATGAATGCATGAATGCATGTATGCATGTATGCATGTATGCATGTATGCATGTATGCATGCAAAATGCTATTGAAAACCTCAACTCGTTTGTCCCAGCTTCGAAACCCTTCTCGCAGGAAGAGATGCTTGCACCCACGGTGACGATGTTTGGCTCCATTGCAATCCTGGGATGTCCGAAAAGATCTGGGGAAAACAGCAGAGTTCTTACAGGTCATGGAGTTTCTACAGGCCAGAGTCATGGAAAGAGCACAGAATATCACAGAAACTCTATGATTTATAAGACAATATATATATATATGTCATGCAAACCCAATAGTTGGGGATAAAACCACAAATGTGAGAATCCTTTTGGAGTGGAGCAGTCCTGAAAAAAAGGCACTGGAACATTTTGGGAGTAGATTGGGGACGAATTCCCAGAGGATTCTGGATTCGAAAAATCGACCCACCTTTCACCCAGTTTCCTCTGAACTTTGGACATCAGTTCCAGTGCTCTCAACCATGCCTTTTCGCTGACGCTGATGCCTGCATTGTAACCTCGCACGTCAGTGCAGAATCAGCCAGCTTGGCATTGGGTATCGCCGGTGTAGCCCAACAAACAACCAGCATTGGAAATCATTGAGGCGTTTTGGTCAACGATGCATCTGACATGTCAGACCTCCGCCGTGTCTCTTGAAGTTTGGCTTCAGATGATGGAGCATGCATTGGTCAGCTGGATCCTATTAGGTGGCAGCGACTTTTATTCATGTTGGAATGAAGATCCGCTTGCTAAAGCTTGAATAAGAGTGGTTGTCACCTAATATCTAATAAATCTTAATAATAACCTTTATGGGAATAGCATCTTGAATATTGCTGTAGCAAACGAAATAGTTGGAATAGCATCTTGTTTATTAACTGTTTCTACGTATAGCAAAAACAACGTATAGCTACAAACAACAAACTGGTCTATTGGGCTGTCTAAAAACTGGGATACCCTTCAAAAGGTTTTTCTTCAAAGCGACACATATCATAAACCAAGGATATCTTCATAAGTGCAATGTTCCAACCCCATGTTGGTTGATAATTATATGGGATTATACTAACATGTAATTGGGGATATGGGTCTGTCTGAAAATAGTGTACGCCTCAATCCAGTGGTTTATCATCATCTTCACCTCATTTTCAGACACATCCATGTCATAATCCATGATGGGAATCCCTATTAATCAGGATAGCCTCACCGAGACGCCGGAACCAGCATCGACCAGTTTGCTGGAACCGATTTCGGAACCAGTCATGTATTTATCCAATTTCATTCACTGAAAGAGATGAGCACCTTTGCTACATCTTTGTTCGAAACTGACGTTGTAAAATCAATGGGAATTCCAGGATCCTAAAATGGAGGTACTGTA
The DNA here is from genome assembly GCA_947184155.2 of Cladocopium goreaui. Classification (NCBI taxonomy): domain Eukaryota; class Dinophyceae; order Suessiales; family Symbiodiniaceae; genus Cladocopium; species Cladocopium goreaui. Next base: position 113,327 of record CAMXCT020000594.1, on the reverse strand, counting down.
CCATATAAGGCCATATTTTGGGGGTATATCCCCTTACACTGCCCTTACATAGGCCTGATATCCTGAAATGGCCATTGATAAAACATTGCGATCAATTTCTGATGAAGGTATCAATGTTCGAAATCTTCCACGACAGTGCTCAACAAGCAGAAACCAAGTTTTTTTCGTTTGAAGACGCCATCTCCAAGCCGTGGCACACGTTGTAAAATGCAAGGAAAGCCTCCAAAAGTTCCAAAAAGGTGGTTGAACTCCACACCCAACTGCTCTCAGTCAACCCACAAAAAGGCAAGCAAAGACTCCAAAGTACTTCAGAGGAAGGTGAACTTCCCATCCACTGCTACCTACTGCTATTACTATTACTATTACTATTACTCCTACTGCTGCTGCTGCTGCTGCGGCTGCTGCTGCTGCGGCTGCTGCTGCTGCTGCTACTGACGACGACGACGACGACGACGACGACGACGACTACTACTACTACTACTAGTACTACTACTGCTATGACTACTACTGCTATGACTACTACTCCTCCTCCTCCTACTCCAAACAAGGAAAAAAAACAAAAACATCCGAACCTTCTCCCTACTGCTACAAGGAGTTCTACCCTCTTTTCAGTCACTCCGAACCGAACCGATTCCTAATTAGGAACTGAACCAATCCGAACCGAATCCTTCCTGATTAATAAGGACAATCATTAAAAAAATATTGTAATTACCATCATTAATCATGAATCAGTAATATTAACCATCAGTGCGCCAACTTGGATACAATCCCAGGAGCTCACGATCATCGCTTCCAGCTGTGACATTTCCAGATGCTGCAATAGCTGTGTGGCATATGGCCATTGATCTGTGCTGCTGATGGCCGCGTCGTAGCTGATGATGTCCTGATGGATCAATCGGATCTTTTTCACCATCAGCAGCCTCGTCATTTGCATTTCCGGAACCTTGTTTTTGCTGGCATTTAAGCTGCCAATGGAAAGTGCCCAATGATGGTTTACCCTCATTTCTAGGAGATCTCAATTGTCCCCCATGACCTATCCTGATTTATCATTATTCCGAATCATCCCATTCTGAAATATTCAATGGCCATAAATTGGCACAAGTTGGTGGTAAGAGTCAGTAAGAGTCCAGAATTTCAGACCCAATTTTCCAGGAAAACAGTTGGGCAAACGCTTCCTGCTGCTGTGCTCGAGCAAGTCCAGTTGCCAGGAATTCCAGGGCTTGCGGCCAGCTCTTGGCTTTGGCCATGGCACTGAGGGCACTGTTGGACCTGGGCAATTGTCATTTTGGAGCAGCTGCAGCTGCTCTATCATACTGTTGGATCTCATTTTGTATATTTTTGTAGAGCATCTGTAAGATGTATCGATGATCTCCTTCAACACACCGTCCGATTTGCATATTCCATTCACTCGAAATTTCTTGCTTGGCCACGTGATGATGTTTGGCTGGTGTCCAGGCAGTGTTTGGACGTACATCAGGGCTGCTTTCCACTTTTCTGCTCGTTCACAGGCATGTATGACCTTACAGTTGGTGGGAATGGGAATGACTACCCCTTGGGCCCTTGAGCTACTGAGTGTTACAAGTATCTGTATTTATCTGTTGTCACGGAACGCAACAGCCATTCGAAAATCCAGAAACTTCAAACCTATATATACGGGTTTGCTCTACCGGGGCCATGATCCAACGTCGCCAGGCTGCTGCGTTGGAAGTTATCACGTCCCTCTTCAAACCTTCAGGGGGCTTCTGGGCGCATGCCGCGACGTGAGTAACACTGAAACACTTTCCCCTGAAACTGGCTTTGAACATGTGTTAACTTGTTTTAACTCTTACAACCGTACTCACAAACTCACCACCACACATCATATAGTCGACCTTGTTAAGCACATTCTCTGTTTTCTGTGCCATTGGAGGACCTTTTCAGTTCCGGTGTGGCTATCCATCTGGCAAGCGATATCTACAACAAGATGTGCTGAGCAATTGTGGTCACGTGGTCCCTTTCATGTATGATTCATATATGATTCACATATCTTTTTAGCCCAACCAGAGGATTTCAAGCTGGAAAACACCAATCTTCAAAGAGTTTGATCTAAGATGATCTAAGTTTCCTCAAACAGCGCCATCTTGCCTTGATGCTGTAAGTCTTCCAGAAAGTTTGTTGCTTCCCTCCAGCGTCCAGCTTCTCCTGAAAAAGTCTTGGCCCAGCTGGGGTGTCTGAGAGTTTTTTCACATGGAATACACAGATACCCAAACATGTTTATTTTCCAAAGTGGGCTCTTCACATCTGGGATAATCATTGGTCCCACTTAGTACCTGGAAAAACAAGTCCCATGTACTCAGCATGGATCGCAATTGAGCACGCTGACACCATCTGCAGACAGGCTTCCCAATGTGCTGATTGTTACGTTGTATGCCTCAGTTGCACACCAAAAGCGCAAGAAACACATGTCAGCTTAATCACCACAGCTGGTAAAGTAGGAATGGTCACCCAAGCATCGGCTCTAGAATGAACTAATTATAATATATTATATTATATTACGTACTATATACATATATATATATATATTATATATATGATTATATATTATATATATGATTATATATGAATACACACAGCCTGGCTGAATTCCAAAGTTCTCTGGCTCAAATCCGCATTTTTCTGCATTGAACTGCCGCGCTGCAATGACGTTGGGTCCCTTGGACTGCGATCTCATCTCCCCCAGAAGGATCAAGGCTCGTTGCCAGTCGGAGACGCGTTGGCAAACGCTCAACCTGAAAGCGTTGATGGATGTTGGGAGGTCCAAAATCTCCCGTGTGCAGAGTATACATGAGCATCAGTTACAGTAGTTATTAGATCTTATTGGGTTTTAGATGGCGATGCTTTTATATAAGTCTTTTTTGTCCTCGATTTTATGTTTGAATTCCCTTGCTGATTTGTTTTAATAACCTCACAGACCTTACATATCATTTTGTTTGCTTCAGGCATCATTGTTGAACCATTGTTGTGGTGTAATTTAAGCATAATGTGACTGCAATGCCGTTTCAAACTCGTCCAAAGAGCCACTTATTGTGTCCGGTAGTCATGCAAGTCAACACTGACTGGGTCCGTGACTTGGTTGTCGTTGCCAACCCCAGACCCATCACAGCCAGCAGTTTCCGTCCGAGAAGCATCCCACCATAGGATACCACGTTAGGGACCAGGCGCATGACTCCAATGTCGCGAAAAAGCAGGAGGGCTTGTTGCCATGCTGCAGCTTTTTCGCATGCCGAGATACCAAGTGAGAAAGTCACAAGATCGATTCTTCGCTTGTGCCTCGCAGTTGCAAATGCTGAGAAAGATGTGTTTCTGTTATCCGCGAAAATCCTTTTGGGGGTTGATCTCATTGAAGAGTGCCTCACATTTGTATACTACATGCCAGAACAGATATCCAGCATGAACAGATATGAACAGTAACTCCCATTTTTCTCGCTCCTTTGCTCCTTTGCTTTTCTTTTATCCACCAACCAGCCTTGCCAGCTGGATGAAATGCAAAGCTTGCTGCCACTGTGTTGCTTCACCACAGGCGCTGATGATGCCGCTATAGCTAATTGCCTGGAGTCCAAAGTGGCGCTGGGTAAAGACACAAACACATCTTTAAACATCTTAAAATATCAAGAAAATGTGTGCTGGTCATTGAGTCATGGGGGTAGCCCAGTTATCATCCTAGTCATTAGACCATGACTTAGTATTGACACCTTTGCGGTCCCAGTCACGTCTGCTTCATCTGCTTCATGAAATACTGCTACGGCGTCTTGCCATCTGGCCTCGGATGGTGAGTTGCAGCTGGGGCTACCTTGGGAACAAAACGCCCTCTTGGTGTTGACAAAACCCCGTAGCACCCCCGGTTTTAGTATATCTAGGCTTTTGGGACCCCATATTATATATTAGGAAGAAACATCATTATTCTGAAAATAGATTAAATTATGAATAAATTCAATAATAGATTCCCAAACTTTAGTCCATTGGGGGATTCCATAATTTTGATCTTAGGGACTTGATTGTTTCGTGTGTCTTGACCAAGTCTGTGCCGAGGATCTGCTTCAGCCAGTGCACTCAACACTGTGTTATGGACGACAATGCTCCTGCATTGTCATGTCAACGTGCAAATTGATATCAAAACTTGGGAGTAGCACCTCGAAAACCTTGAAAACTGTAGCTGTTCACTATAGAAAGTTAGCCTGGAATACAATGTGCCAATCGAGATCAAACATCTCGAGTGTTTGGGCGCTGAAGCTAGGACATTTCAAAAACGCAATGGTTGGTGGTTTCAAGCTGTCCTACTGCAGAACAATCTTCGCCAGTTGAGACAATCTTCCCAAACAAGAGTTTTCACTTCAACATGTTCAAACAATTGCTCGGGTATGGTTCCAAAAAATTGGGCACACATAAAACCTGCTTTTAATATGTACCCATCCATTTGGGAAACAGATTTTGATCAGTCACAACCAGCCATGGAGCCGATCGCCTCAAGCGTTCCTTCTGCATCTGCTGTAGAAGCTGCGAAGTCTGCTGCCACTGACTTTTTGAGGCGCTCACAGCTGAACCATAAGAAAAAACCTGGGTCAATCTATGGCTGGGGTGTTTGGACGCAATACCGGCAATGACCGAAAAATGATGAAAAATGTGTCAACCATTGGTTGACATGACCTTGATATTGTTTGTTGATGACCCGTTGTATCATGATTGAATGCATCCCAGTGTTTTTTTTAAATATTTTTCCATCATACCATATGATATGGAGGGTTCTTAAAATGAGGGATCCCCATGGGTTTCAATACTAATAAAACCATATCCATCTCAAATCTAGATCACAAGTTCCATTTTTTGTGGCCGCAAAGCCGCTGGGGCCATGGCACGTTCTTCTGTGCATCAACAGCGTCAAAGGCCTCCTCTAGCAGCTGTAACGCAGACTGCCAATGATCCACTTTGCCAAGTGCTCCGATGCTTCTGTTGTAGAAAATGACATCTGTTTCGATGTGTTTTTCCTGGGCACAAGACCAAACATCAGTTGTTTCTGGTTTGGGGGGTCCCAAATCACATAATCATGGAATCTGAATCGATTTGGTCAAAACCCTGGCTGCCGAAAGGATGCTTAGAAAAAGGATAAAAACCACCTATTCCAGAACCTGCAAAAACTAACGAAGAACCTACATGTCACATGCTTTAAAATAAACTCCAACAAACTGCGAAATCGATTTAAGCAGGGCCAAATTACCTCTGCGTTTCCCCATACCCTGCAATTCCCAAACCCCTTGATCAGTTGATAGTTTTCTCTCGCCACCAGAATTGTTTTGTATTTCAGGGCTAGTGAGGAGCTAAAACTCCATACCAACATGGGTATGGGTCAAATTCGGAGTACCGAGAACATGTGTGATTACACCTCAACGTCTGCGGTACCCTTGGTCTGAAAATCTGACCAGTACTACCGTCTCACTCTCTGGTGTTTTCACATCTTTTGGTCTCCAAACTCTGTTGTGGAAACATCACTCTGCATGCTGCTGATCTTATTCCAAACTGCACAAAACATTGCCTTTTCATAAGTAAAGGCCTCCTTCCTGTCTACCGTCCCATTTTTTCTATTCCCTAACTCGCAACTTATTCCAAGCTGCAGGAAACGTTGTGTTTTCACAGATAAGTGCAACCTATGGTTGAAAACACAATGTTTTTTGCAGTTTGGAATAAGTTGCGAATTCGGGAATAGAAAAAATGGGACGGGAAGCACAAAGGTTGCACCTACCTGTGAAAACACCACGTTTCCTGCAGCTTGGAATAAGTTGCGAGTTAGGGAATAGAAAAAATGGGACGGTAGACAGACAGGAGGCCTTACATATGAAAAGGCAATGTTTTGCACAGTTTGGAAAAAGATCAGCAGCACGCAGAGTGATGTTTCCACAACAGAGTTTGGAGACCAAAAGATGTGAAAACATCAGAGAGCGAGACAGTACCAACTGGGGTGTGCGGCATGCCGCACACCCCGGTTGGTACCGTAGATGGACGAAATATTCAAACCCCTTCTATTCGGTAAAACCCCCTCGCCCCCAAAGTTCAATGTTAGTGTAACCTGAAGTGCATTAGCCCCAATGGACGACAGAAATCAAACCCCTAACCTCACTTTTGCTAAGACGCGCGCTGAAACATTGAGATTTGGGGGTGCGGGGCTTCAACATAGTGCGTGTTGCAGGGTTTGAATATTTTGTCCACCTACTGTAGTACCCAGGATGGATCAAAACACACCATAGACACCATACCACAGGAATTACACCTCCAATTCCAATGGACTATCACCATGTTCCCTATGATTTAAAAAACGATGTGTAATGTGTGGGTATCCCCTAATTTCAAACAAACCCAAACAGGTAATGAACCAGTTGTAATCATTGTAGATGATTTACCTATTCAAAATAACCTGTGTTCCATGGCTAAGATTAAATTACCAGAGGGTAGATCCCATGAAAATATCCCCATGTTGGATAAGTCCAAGATCGCCATAAAATCTTCCATTTATCCCATGGAAAATCCTATTATATAGTTCCCATTAAATCTCCAAGATTTCTTGGTTAAGCCCAGCATTTTTGGTTAAAATCCAATTTTTTTCGTGGAAACTCAGCTGTCGAGGTGCTGCTACCTCCTCCATCATCTGCAAGGAATGGCACCAGCTGTGACGAGATGAAAACGAAATCAGGTCCTTCTCCACAGACCTCGAAAATGAAAGCCATGGGGCTGGTAAAAGTGGCTGTAAGATGCTCTAAGTTGTAGGCTTACATGCATATAACACATATATATATACATATATATATACATATACACATATATATATACATATACATATATACATATATATATATACGTATACACATATATGTATACATATATGCTCTGTATTAATATAGACTCAGACTAGACATTGTGTGTGTGTGTTGTGATATCAAACACGTATGAAGTATATATATTTTTTATTTGGTGTAGTCCAGTCAAGAGCTTAATGCATTGTTTCAGAACTTCTTATCAAATTCAAAGAGGTTATCAGCGTTTCACAGAAGTTGTCCACATTTCATAAAGATTGAATCGTTTCACGAGCCCCCTAATGACGTTCGTGTTCAACTGCTTTGGAATGGACGGCTCTCGCTGGAAGCTCTTAACGATACTATCCGGATGAATATGTCTCATAATATGTATATATATATACATGTCAGTTCTGCATGTGGTTGAAGGGTATTATCCAGTCATGAAATACTATGATAACACACAACTAAATTACAACCGGTAGGGACATGTGACATATCACCGATGAGACTTACACATCGCATCACCACGTGATCATCTTTTCCTGTGGAGTTCCGCATCATCATCCCACTGCAATGGTCGCACCAAGCCATAGATCTTAAAGCGCTCAACACTCCAAAACGGAACTTCAACAAACATGGTTCCTTAAAAAAATCCTTCGGACATGGCCATTTTGTGCTTAGAACTCCTGCACAAAATCCTCCTGGGTGAAGCTGCCAGAGGGACCCAATTTTGGCTTGGTGCCTCCAGTGCATCTTCTGGAAAATCTGCAGGGCACCAAGCCATTTCTGAGAACTGAGGACCTAAATGGTGAAGCTTCAACCAGTTTTGGAGACAAAGGCTCCTGGGTGATAAAACCAATGAACATGGGGGCTTTTTAATACACTAGGTGTTACATAACCCCTCACAAATCAAAATGTCTAATGGGCACCAATCGATCAGCCATACCCAAGTCCACGGCCACTTACTAATTATACATATATATATATATTATACGATATTATACGTATAATTATTCTCAACCAGGATGCAGCTCAAAGAAAGATGGCGTCCAGGCGTTGCAAATAAACATAGATCTGCGGTGGCAAGAATACTGCAGACAATTCATTTCTTCCAATTCCACAGAACAAGCGCCTAAATTTTCTTCAGTCACACATTCGAGGCTCGGTATATAGCACCACACTTTCCATGAGCGGCAACGATCCCGTGGAAGCCATTGGATTCCGATCCAAGCGGCTGCGTTGAAGATGATCACGTTGCTTTGCAGCGCCCTCTGCTCTGCTCGGTTCAGCAAATGTTCTGCCCATTGCCACTCTGACCTGCGGATTGCCTGGAGACGGAGATGATGGATGAACCATAATGGCGATAATAGTGAATGTTAATAATTGTGTATGATTCTAATAATCATCATGATGATGAATGATGATGAGTGCTACCACAAGCAAATCAGTGCATTCGATGCTTAAATTACATCATCAAGGTCTCTCGCTGCATCAAATGTCCCTGCCTTGGTGTAGTCTGCTGGGGCCACCAGGGTACTTAACTGCATCTCGCTGGAAATGGATAGAAATGACAGCAGCAAACAGTCAACTTTTTGGAGATCAATTCACCCTGGTGTGGTGAACCCTCGGATGAACAGAAGAAACAAAATCGTTTTGGAGGATACCCAAATTGACAAACCTGGACCAGGTTCAGATTTGGTAGTCTTCCACTTCCCTTGATTCGCACCCCAACCACTGCTCAAGTCCCCTTTTTTCGATGTGTTTGAAAACCAGAGACCTAATGATTCACCAGTAAATACCAGGTCACTTTGGGATATTTTTTCCGCGTAATTCACCATGGTCACTTTGGGGCCATGAGGTCTTCATCCTCTGCGGGTTTTTCAGGCTCCCGACCGCGGCTTGGGCCGATCGTCCTTGCCAGGCTTGCGATCTCACTAATATGTCTTACATCATCAATACCCACTGGTAAATGGTAAATAGAATATCTATGTTTTTTTTTTAAAATATCTATGATCAACATATATTAGAATTTTGAACATACCTATAGTTTATGTCACTTTTCAAATACTAAAGTAAATAATCTATACATGGGCCATGGCTTCCATAGCACCACTTAGAGGATCATGCCAATTAGCAAGTGGTTAATAACCATACATAATCACTATTCATTTATAGGAATGCTATGGATAGTTATAGATGGTTATTAACCATTAGTAAGTGGTTATTAGCTTACTAACTGGTTATAGATGGGTTAACCCACTTAGGGGATATTTACTTACCAGGGTTACTAACCAGTAAGCGGGGCAATCCTCCAAGAAGAGGGTCCATTCTCTTAGGATGTGAGGATGGCCTGCCTCGTAGTCACTGAAGTCGTCGATGGGAGTGTCCTGCTCGTGCAAACCGACAGCAGCCATGCCAATAAGTCATAACAATGAACTAAGAATAACCATTTCTGGTACTAATAAGATAGTAAAGTCAATCACGACAAACAACAATACATAATGACATACGCAAGTGAAACATCACAATTAACAATAGTAATTATAGCAATGGTAATAATAATGATAATGATAGTAATAAAAATGGCAATATAAAAAACATATTTAAAGCACAAAACCAACAAGCATCATCTCCAAATAGCCACCTCCATGGCCGCCGATTGCACGGCTTTGAGCCACAGCTCCATGGTCTTAGCGTCGCCACTGGCGAAGTACCTGCGATGCCCGGCTTCTGGGTATGAACAACCAATGGGGAACCATGGGTTGATATGGTCGGAATACCATACAACATTGGTAAATACGCTAAATATGGGCTAAAATGGAAGAACATCGTATTAAATTGATGGTTTCCAATCAATTCTCCATCAATTCTGGCCACATCTCTTTTTATGAGCTCACCCTGAGCTTTTTTCTGAGCTCCCAGCCATGGATCTGAGGATGGAGACGCCTGGCTGTTGGCTGGGTCAGCTTCTTTGTCTGTTGGATGCTGGGGTTATTTCTAAAAAGCGCAGATATGTTTTTCGAAACCAGACAACAACTATTTCTAAAATAACATACAGAGTTATTTCTAAAACATACAGAGCTATTTCCAAAAATACAGAGAGAGAGAGCATGAGAGACAGATATAGGTGGATTTTTTTACAACAAAAATGCAAGGTTTGCTCATAAATAACATTGTTGCTGTTCCAAAATATGTAGACGATATACATATGTCTGGCTGATTCCCCTTGCATTCACCATCATTCCAGTGACGTCACGCCGTGAGGTTGTTGTAATTCCTCCAGAATTATGGATGATTCATGGATAATCAACCGATCATTTAGAATCATGTAGTAAATCCAATCGTAAATGTGGAATAGTGTTTTTTTTTTTTTTTATGGGACAATTTATTGATATATGATATGGGAATATATGGGATAATTGATCGGGACCATGAATCATACCCCAATTGGGTTATGGGTGAAATTTCCACCATCCCAAATAGGTTTACAGCACAAAACCCCATTTAGTACCCGTTTTTTTTAAACCATTGTGGGGGTATTGAAAGCGTGCCCAAGAAAGGTGTCTATTGCGATTGAAGATTGAATTTAATTGAATTTACCACAGGAGTTACAGGAACATCTAGGAACGATATGGCAGATTGGACCACAATGGACCACATGTTCGGCAGAATTATTACCAGCGCTGGGATATATCCACTTTGACATTCTGATCGGTCTGGATCCATTGGCTCAAAGTGAGCCTCGATGGTGAAGCCAAACTCCGTGTGAGACCTCAATACTGAAGTGATCTTTGGGCTGGGGGTCTACACTCTACACGGCCACATAGCGGAAAACAACTTTCCATCATTTTCCATCCGCGACAGTCAAATGGCTGCTGGGTCGTTTTTAGACATCTGTAGCCATCCATCTTTTGGGGAAACTATCATCTCTGTGAGGCAGCTGAAGAACTCACACGCCTTGGGGAAATGTATGGAAATGTCAATCACAAGGTTGATTCATATGGATTCATAGGGACCTTATGGGGCCTTACTCCTCAATGATCATTGGTGATCTTTGGTGATAAATCTTGAATGGTTGAAGCTCCAAACATCCCAGAGACGCAACAAAAATCAGGAGTGGTCTTGGTCTCCCAGCTCCATGTTGTCCATCGCCTATGGCGTGAAGCCCTTTAGGTAACCTTTAGGTAACCAGGATTAACCAGGTCACCGATCCCTGGCTGCATCGCTAAACCGGTCATGATCCATCCCAAATACCCCAGCCGCCTTCGAAGACGCAGTCAGCTCGATCAGACCTGGCGAACATCGCTCAAAAAAAGCGTTCCTGCTCAACATGCTTTGACAAGCCAAATGAGTGGCTTGAGGTGCATCATGTTGAAAAAAACATGAAAACTCCCAACATCTTCAGGCACACTTGTGTTTATTCATCTGTTGTTACAAATTTACAAAGTACTTTGGTCTAATTCGGCGCCAGCCAACATGGAGATGGGCTTCATTGACCAAGCCGCACCAAGGATTGCTGGATGTTTGGGGTTTATAATGTACAACTATCAATTAGTGATGACGAGAACATCATTCCGGGCCCCTTGACTCCCAGGCCAGAGTAGGATGGGCCTGTCTTTGAGGAGCATGAGCTGTCGCTGAAGATGCTCATGAGGGCCACCGGAGACTGGATCACATCCAGCAAAACATCAAAGACAACTCCAATGAATCCTGAATTATATGTAGCTGTCCATTAATCCCATGAATTGTGAATTGACATGCATTGACATGTATTATCCCAATGCTTAGCTCTTGCACATCCAGCAGTAGCGAAAAAGCCAATCAAACCTCTGATCTCGGGTCCCTGACGCCAGCTTGTAGCACACACCACCTACCAGCCATGGATTTAAACCAATGAGGTAACACAATAACACACAGGTCACGAATTTGGTTGCATTGACTTTTTTACCCTCTGGTAAACTAACATAACTATGGAAAATCACCATTTTTAATGGGAAAACTCACTATAAATGGCCATTTTCAATAGCTATGTTAGTTTGCCAGATGGTAATCCCACCATCCTTTCATGCAAGATGAGGGCAAAATATCACCAGCGCCTCTGCTTCCAGGTGCCTTCTTCGAAGACCTGTCAGGCTTTAAAACAGCCATAGACATCTCAGTTCGGTGTCAAAACTGGCTGAGTTTTCTGAGGAAATTTTTGATACACCATGGTGCGTGGTGTTAATATCTTCATGTTGCTGGTTATCATCCCGCATTTCAGACACATTATCCCGAATGTTGGGTAATATATACAGTATATATATATATATCCACCGTGTAATACAATGTAATAATCCAACAACAAACACCACAGCAGCAGCAACAACAACAACCACCACCACGACAATGCTAATGAGGATCCGCCCATTTCGTTGCTCTAGGCGCTTGCACCTGCAACCAGTCTGCCTTCAACGTAGCATCACCTGGGCCTTCCATCAGTCACTTTAAGCGACTCAGGGATGATTGGCCATGAGGCGCAGGTGGGTAAACAATGTTGGGCATCGTATACAAATATAGGACAACAGAATCATAAATGATTGTGATGATTATCTGACTATTGGATATGAAAAATGTATAGAATCTGATTATGCTTTTTGGTATTGAAGCATCCTATTTTGTTCGACTAATCATTTTCAGTCATAGCCATTCACAAAGATGCAAGCGTTCTTTGAACCTTTGGTGACACAGAGTCTATGGTGAATTCTGAAACTCAACACCGACCATGTGAGAGAACACCTGACTTTGAATAATCAAGGATCTCTAGTATGACGATAAAGTGATTTCTCCTACTCTTTTGAGCCAAAGGACGTTGACAAAGTGTGAATCAAGATCGAAACCTCTACAAACTTGGTCCTAGCTTCGCATTTGTTGGAGGCTGTACGTCCAGGACAGCAGCTGTGTTATGAAACTTGGCATTGAAGAACTCTGCCTTTCTAGTCGTCCTTTCAATATCATCATGGATCATCATCTACTAGAATTTTCTTTTGCCATGTTTGATCAGCAGTAGATCCTGTTTGATCATGCGCGGCGGACGCATCAAAAAGGAGCACGCTACATCGCAGGCATCCCGTGGTTTTGGGTAAGGAACGGTGCTGTCGAGAGTCAACGCTGGGCCTACGCCAGCTGGTTGGGGATGTACCATGACTTGCTGAACTGGCGGTTTAACATGTTTTAACATGCTTCAACATGCTTTAACATGGTTTATGTGCAAAGGCAGTATCAAAATTAAACCATGACTTCATCAACAAACATCACATTCAATGATCAATGAATTCAATGGATCCAATTCGCCAAGTGGCAGTTTGGGGATCGTCAAATACCGATGAGAAATTTAAGGCCGGTCAGTTTTGGTACTATATAATTCGCAAGCAAGCCGAACTGGTGTGCCATTTATTCCACATGGCCATTTTGCATCAAATTTCATGCCAAAAATAGTTGGGATCATTATGTGCCCAATGAACTGAACTCAGTTCTTGATTCCGTGCAGTTCAATTGGAAAGCCATTCTGCTTCTCCGAAAAGGTCAATTTATAGATCTAAATCAGTCATCACTTGACCCTTCAGTTGAACAATGTTGAACAACTGAGGAGAGTGGAGCTTCATATGGAGATTTCCTAAAATGGGGGGGTACCCTAGTTTTCATCCATTTTTAATATGTTATTTGGGATTTTCCATGAAATCAACCAATGATTTTTGGAGATCCCCCCATTTCTGGAAAGCGTATTACCGTTGATCCATGGTGATCCATGGTGATCCATGTTGATCCCTCAACACTTCAGCTGCGACTCTCAACACCTCAAAGCTCAGCGCCGTCAAAACATCTGACGGCGATCGCAACGCGACAGCGCGACAGCGCGCGCACCGCTCAGTAGACACGCTTCGCAGGCGGCACGTGATGCATCTCCTGTGTGGAAATGGCATTGTGTACCCTCTCAAATTAAAGATGGCCATGGGAAATCCTTTCTAATATATGGCTTTTAAATAGTAGGAAAATCATCTATAAAGAGGAGATGTTCCACTGCCATGTTTGATTAATGGTACAATAAACACTTGCTCTAAATGCGGTAGAGGATTGTTTAGGAGTAATGAAACATGTTAGATTCATGAATGGATCCTGGAGTGGGCGAACGGTTGTTAAGAATTGGTTATACAATCTCTGACTAGCTCGAAACGTTCTTTAAATATTGTAATGTGGTACAGTAAACCCAATAATAAACATACCATTTGGGGATGCTTTATACAACCCATTTGTGATTTTTTGGGTGCTTTAATTTTGACGGGTTAACCACATCACCCATTTACCAACCATGTTGTGACCATTGTGATAAAAAGGAATTTGATCTTGGGGCAAGGACGAAATATCGCCACGTCCTTGTCCAGTGGCTGATCGATGACTCTGCGGTACTTCAACACCACCTGCCACGCGGTTGGGGCTGCTACTCCTATATCAATCTGCCATAGCGCACACGGGGCCTTGTTTTGACGGAACAACTTGGGAATGGGAACATTCAATGGTTTTTTTATCTAATCCTTTGAAACTTCCAGACCTTGAGAAGAATTCCCTTTCCCGCCTTGGCATCCTCGACATAAGGCTTATCCAGCCAAGAAAGGGTGTGCTTCATCCAATTCTCATCGTCGCCTGGGAACATTTCGAATGTCCAGTATATGATTTCAGGTAGGTGTGTACATTTAAATCGTAACCCACGGCTTTGAACCTTTGCCACTTCCAAGAATCTAGACCATGCAAAACCATTATATATCTCATTAATGTTCCATTAAGATATCCCGATAAATATCCACATCAATATGTTCATTATTTCCGGTTATATCCCAAAATTCACCTATGGTTATCCCAACAAATATCCCCGTTATTGTTGGCTTTATACTCCCATAAATATAATCAAATATATCCCAATTAAAATCCCATCAATATTGTCTGAGCAGTGTTCAAACCCTTTGTTGTTCCTTTAAACTTGCTGGTTGAGAACGGATTTCCCGGTTCAAATCCCCAATATATTGGATGGTACAACCCCATAGAGCCGTTGATCAAGCAGCATTCAGCAGTTATATCCACTCTTATCCCCATATTTTGAAGGATAAAACCATATTTTTATTGATGAACCAATCAGCCAATAGGGGTTCTGAACAGAAAGACCATCAGTGCAGGAAAACTCATTAGATAATCATAACAATATATCGTTTATAACAATGTGATCACAATATATATATATACATATATACATATATATAATATATATTAAACTACAATATATATTTAAACAATATGATATCATCTGCTTATATATATATATAAATATTTACTATATAATAAATCAAAAAAACATATAATGTATCATTTAAAATATTACTTAATGTATCATGTAAAAAAAAACTACAACAATACAACAGTATATATATATATATGTATATATCTAATCATAACTCACACAAACTCATCATTTCTCCCCCATCCCCAGCTGCCCAGCCACGTTCCGGGAAGTTCTCGTGCGCATGGGCGCCGCGGGACTCCTTGCGCGCTTCCGCGGCGTACATCTCCTGAGCGGCCTCAGCAGCGAGGAGTTTCCTGGTTGAACCATGGCAGCCAAATAGTGGGGTCCATGTCATTCTGATCCCGGTCATCCCCATGGGTCCATTGGGTCTATGGCAATGGAACATCCCAATTGGCTTTTCCCCCACCTGGTTGATGAGGTTTTCGAGCTCCAAAGTCTCAATGAGATCCGTATTCCTCGGGATTTGGAACTGAGCGAACTGGGCAAAAAATATGTGCCCGTTGCGGGACACCGCACAAAAAAGTGACCAAAACATCAAATGTTTGTGATTATTATAACCATCTATCATTATAAATGGTTATATAACTTATATATCCCATTTATTTCCTCATCAAACTGCGAATCGGCTTCTTTTTGTGGAACCGGCTGAGTCTGTTCCATGCCGCACCTGCCATGTGCGTGTTCTTACTGTACAACTCGGCCGACGAGGCCAACGGCGACTGAAACGGAAACGCAGCTCGCCAGTTGAAGCGATTGACCATCGGTCGAGGCCTTGGATGCCTCAAACATCATCTCCAAAAAATGTCACCATGTCAAGGTCGGATTTTCATCCCATGAGCTATTCAAGCTACTGACCCATCTGGTTCATCAACCGGTGTTTTAAATGATCGTATCAATATGGAGATGCGTCATTTTTCCATTCAAAACCTATGTTTCTCATTGTTTCTCCATTGTTTCTCCATATTTGGGGGAGATTTTTTCGCCTGTACATCCCAGCGATTTTGGTGTGAACAGAAGGGGATTCCATGGGTTTAGAACCTAGACTCATCGCATGTTTTCCAAAATCAAATCCCCTGAGTCAATATGATGGTGATTTAATGGTGATTTCAATGAGGCTTTGAAATTCCAGGCCCCAGCCAGCTGCGGCTTCAATGGTCTCTCTTGCCCTGCTTCATCATCAGAGAACGCTTCTTCTGCGTCTTCTGCATCTGGGTCTCCTGCTTTAATCATCCCTACTGGGTAGACCGCAAAATACCGCTATCGATATCCCTTCTAATTTCACATATGTAAATAATCTGTAAATATGATAAATAGAATTAAATATAGTTGGCTTGTTGACTCCATCATAGAAACATATAGAAACTAGATCCAAGGTGGTGAACATCTCAAGGCATCCCAAAAAAGGCCCCACTTCTCCTCATCGCCATTGGGCTTCCACAAGCCGCGGTGCAAGACCTCCGCGGCCGCGTCATGGACCTTTTCCCAGCCGTGGAAACGGCCGCGTTGGCTCAGGGTGCCCACGGCGTTGGGGAAGGCGTGGTGAACATCATGGAACCTCGCCAGGGCCGCCAGGGGTCCCGGCCGTCGCAAAGGGGGGTCGCCGGTTCAGAGTTTGTTGGTACCCAGTAATCAATGGCCATAACCCAGGAACCCAGATTGGAGGTACCTACCATTTTTTTCAGGCCTATGTAAGGCCTATGGCCTGATATGGTACTAACGTACCTCCGTTTCGGTATAGCTCCATCCCAAAACCATGTTTGGAGTTGAACAGGGGTCCCCACTGATAGAAGAACCCACCAAACAATGTCTTGTTGGCTACATATGGATTTTACCACTATATATTATTACCACATCATCATCCCATTATATTAAAATTATCACCAAAAAACTCAATAGATCATTGATGGTATAATGGGATATGGAGGTTTACTGAAATGGGGGTACCCCCAAATCATCCATTTTAATAGGGTTTCCATTACAAACCATCTATTTGGGGTACCCCCATTTATGGAAACCTCCATATGATCATTCTCATCCCATTAGCGCCATTAGTATCCCAGCAAAAAAACACGTTCTATTCCTGCATCAAAGATGTTGCCAAACGCCCCAGGTACAGCATCTCGTTCCAACGGTGCTTGCCACCCAAGACCAAGGCCATAACATTGTGGAGGATGGGCCAGGTGCGCCCAGGGTCCTCCAAGGAGCAACCCTCGTGGATTTTTGATGTTTAACCGGCGATTTTCAATTGTTAAATGATGATAATGATGGATGATTTTCAATTGTTATCACTGCCCTGTTGAGTTACATGGATTTTTGGTGAGTTTCTATAGTTGCTGAATCACTGATGCTTTTCTGTTTTTTGCATGGTTTTCAACCAGGACTAGAAGCATTATCCTTAGGTGACTTTTTGGGCTTCAATCCCCATTTCCCAGTTTTGGTGGTTCGAGTCTCTTGCGTGTTGCATGACCCCTCACTTCCTGTGCCAAGAACTCGTTCCAAGGCAAAGAGTGGGTGAAGTTGGTAATGAACATCCAAGCCAAGCTGAAGCCAACACGAGCAAAGAAGGACACGGTGAACCTTGGGGAACTGTGGGGAAAACTGCCCCAAGCTTGGAAGTATCACTGGTAAGAAAAAGATGCAATGCAGATGCGCTTTTCTCTCAAGGAACTTAACCATCTCCTGCCCAAAGGTGTGACATTCCAACATATCCAACATGAATTCTGGAAACAAAGAAATCCATCAAGCACCACTTGTATAGTCCATGATGTCGTGGGCCCCAGCTCCCTGAGCTTCGGACATGAACCTCCAGCCTTCGCTCAAGGGCCTTCCCAAAGGCCAGGTGCCCAACAACCAGACGCAGAGCCACAGGGACAGCACGAAGAGGTTGTGCTTCACGCGTCGTGGCACCCATTTGCTCCAGAATTCTTTGTTGCCTTGGAAAAATGTAGAGAAAACTCATCTTTAAACTAATGGGTCAATAAACCATGACATGGCAGGTTGCTTATCTTAGTCGGGTGCTGAAAATTTTGAGGGTACCCCCAAGTCCACTGCCATTTTGAGGGTATGCCATTTCAAAACAATAGCGACAAATGTCACCTTTCGCCGCCAAGGGGCACTTGCCACCTGCACCCTCATCAGGGAAGTGCATCCTGGCGACAAAGCGCCGTAAATCGATGTGAACTGTTGATTAAGCACCCAACGGACCCAACCATTCTGGGATCATTCTAAGTCTATATACATCCGAAATATGGAGGTGTCTTATGGGGATCTTCAAGTCACCATGGCTTTCAATACCAAAATAGTTTAATGACTTGGATAATTTGGGGTACCCTTATGACTTAGGAAACCTCCACATAGTGTTACACCCTATTTGATGAACCCCCTTTTTGGGGGGATGGCGTTTGATTGGCTTTCCCTCCAAAATTTTCCCATCGGATTCCGCCAAGAGTCCACCATTCTAGGGCGAACAAAGAGCCAGTGTCGTTGAGACCAAAGAAGTGAATCACAGGAATCCATGGTACGGTCAAGAAGTACCTGCAGCAGAAATCCGTCCTAGTTAGAATCCCCTGAAAAACATATGAAGTCTTTATTTGTAGATCATGTCATGTAACTTAAAAACCCAAATTCATGGGAAGTCCCCATTTGCTATAGGTAAATCATCTACAGATACGCGTAACATGTGTCAGCATAGTTGGGAACACTGGGGACACTGAGACTCCTGGGCAGGTCCCCAGTGTAGCTAGATATAAATAAAAATAATCAAAATCTAAATATAAATATATATCGTATCACATAATATTATATGCAACATCTATTATATGATATAGTCTTATATAACACTATAGATTGTATAAATATAATGTGTATGTATATATATACACATATATATATATACATGTATATATATATATACACATTAATACATGTATATATAATATAATGTGATTTTCCAGTCCCTAGCAAAGCAGTTTCCCCACTTGCACAACCCAAGATGTGACCAAGACACTTGTACCAGTTGGTGCTGAAAGGTCCTGCCCACTGCTGCAGTGCGTAGTGGAACTCCTCTGGATCCCAACCAAATTCGCCCTGGATCAACAGATCCACCTCAGATGAGATGGGTCAAAAGGATGTGTTCCTAGTGGGATGATACCCGAAAACCCTACCTAAATCACTGGGATGTATATTTTTGGTCAAAAAATGTATCAACATCCATTAAGCCCCGAGAAATTGGGCCAAGCTGCAGTGCTGGCGTGGTGGCGATTGTGCTCCAATACAAATTCCTCCCAGGGCAAGGAAAAGAAGTCCTTGGCTGCTTGGTTGACGCTGAAACCCATTGGTTTCCATAAAGGTGCAATATATATATATATATTTAATATTGTATATTGTATAATGTGTAATGTGTAATGTAAAATGTATAATGTATAATGTATTATGTATAATATAAAATGTATAATGTATAATGTATAATGTATTATGTATAATGTATAATGTATAATGTATAATGTACAATGTATAATGTATAATGTATAATGTATAATGTAAATATTTATATATACATATTATTGAGTGTTGATTTGTGTTGATCAGACTTCAAAAAATTTCATCCTTGTAAAAACGGCAATGTTCAATCTGGAGGAAAGAATATGTTCGGTCCTCCTGATTCTAGTTGAACAAGTCTCAAATATGGCAAATCACTCCAACTGCCTGAACGCAAAAACAAACCATCGCCAACCCTCACCCGGTTTCGGTTTTATCCAGCAGCTGCAAACGGATGTGTCAAGAACTTCTGGAACTCATAGACCGGGAAGGTGGCCCCGTGCATCACCTGGAAAGACTTGTCAATCTCACTAGCACCAACTTGAGCGCAGAGGCGGGCGAAGAAAAGGTGCGTGCTAGCGATTAATATTTAAAAAATATGAAAAACCGTTTTTTTTGTTGGTTTACGTCATGACCTTGATGACGACCATGACGACAATGATGTTGATGATGATGGTGGTGATGATAATCATGATAATAAAATTAATAATGAGGATGCGGAAGAAGAGGAAGACGACGACGACGACAATGACCACGATGATGACGACGACTATGACGACGATGATGACGATAACGATGACGGCGATGATGATGACGATGATGGCGATGACGATGACGATGATGATGAGGATGAAGATGACGACGACGACGATGAGGACGATGACGATGACGATAACGATGTGATAACGACGATGTGATGATGATGATAATGATGATAATGATGATGATGATGATGATTATGGGGATGTGATGATGGCAATTGGATGTTGATGACCAAGGTTAGAGGATGATGATTCCGTATGAGGATGTGGCTGGCCCTGAAGAAGATGAGGACGAGCATGAAAGGCATGGGTATGATGTGCACAAACAAACGACCATACTTCATAATCGAAACATATCACTCTGGTTAACTCTGGTGCTTTCCTCTGCCCTGAAAAGGAAAATATGCTAACGCGCGGAGAAAGCAGGTAGCTGACGCTACCTGTCGCGATGACTTTGCAAAACGTTGAACGGAACAGGAAACTGAACGCTGCATCTCTGAACGTTGGATTGGTGGCTACGCATCATCTGAAAAATTAGTTGCCACTAGCGAACCAAGTTGCATCGTGATCGATGTAGATCTGCTGGATGGCAATGTAGGAAAAGGGCACGCCGAAGAAAAGTGTGCAAGTCCACCAATGCGCGGGGAACATGGCCAATGCAGCGCAATAAGCCATGATCATCAAGACTTGCGTCACGAAGATGGCCTTTCGATTGCCACTGTCAACTGAGTCAGAGTCATGAATTTCACTGTTGGATTGAAGTCGCTGATGATCGGGCTACTGTGCTTACAATTCAAGTCCACGTTCATGCCACAGACAGTTGCAAATCAATTTTATATTGATGTGCAAACTTTTTTCAAGGAGAGTTGCGGTCAAGACATTCCACATATACATCATTTGCTCCGGCGTAATCTTGGTGAACAAGAATGCCAAATTCTGAGGCATGGGATCTGGTTTGTTCGCGGTGGGGAACAAACGGTTGGTCTTCAAGCTCCTGCAAAGCGCATGGGCCTGGCTGATGGTCAAAAGAACAAGCCAACAAAACACCGGCACGTCTGATAACATATCTTGACTCTTGACATTACCCACATTATCCTGCGGTCATATCTTCCACCAGTCCTGTTCTCGTTGTTCTTTTCCACCTTCAACATCTTGTCCTGGCATTGAATTCAAACACGACACCACCCGCTGTGGCCCAACGGAAAGCGCTGGTCAGTTGGTCAAAACTCCCCGCCTGACTTTGCGCCACTCCCGCAGCATTGGGGTCAGCTTCACCTGGGAGCAAGTTCTTCATAGCCGCAATCTCGTGGTCCCGGGCGTATTTGCGCTTCAACTCCTTCACAATGGGATGATTGTGGATGATTGCATGGTTGGAATTGAGATGAATTGAGCAGTAGGGCGCAATCAAAACGGTGCCCTTGTTGCTCTTGTGAGCAAGCTGCCTTGATCTTTAGGGAACAACGGTGTTTGGACGAGGGAGCCCCCTTATCTTCTTAGACCATGAGCAACGTTTCGATCAAGTACCAGACAGGGCCCGCCCATGCCTGGGCGGAAGTTTCGAAAAAATTGAAACAGCTATAACAAACCAATGGCCCATAGGAACGTTTTCGAGATGCACAAGCAATGACGCGTTGAAGCTGTGAGGTGCATCGACAAATTAGCAAATGGATGTAAATGGTGGTTAAAATGCCAATGAAATGACATAAAAGAATCCATGCACAACTGACCGAATGAACCAATGAATCAATGAATCGGCGAAAAGGAGTGAATTAGTGAGTCGATGAAGCAATGAATCAATGAACCAATGACTCAGTCGCAGAGCTGACTATGGGGACGGTTCCGCGCTGCTCCGAGCATTGCAGTTTTTTACGTTTTTTATGTGAAATCGAGCTCTCGCTACAGTCTCGTGCACATTTTGCCGACCTGATCTTTCGAAAGTGCTCCCCGCACCTCAGTTTTTAACATTTTCAAGTGCAAATCGAGCTCTCACTAGTCCTATGCACTTTTGTCGACAACTTTCCCAGATCGAGCCCCGGACCCGCAGAAACAGAGACCCTACTTCGGTGACCCCAGGAGCCACATTATCCAAAAAAACGCAGCGTTTCGCGCCCGAGAGTGTCTTCACCCGTAAGTTCACACGCTTCCGAGTTGTTACACTTTCCAACTGCCTGACGATGGGAAGGAAGCTGACATATCATGATGATGTGGTTGACATGATGGTGTGAATGCTGACCATGACAATGGTCCGGAACTCGGCCGTTTTCTAACTAAACTTCCTTTGATAAATGAGATTAATTGAGAAACTTCTGACTCACGGACAAATGTCAAGTGTCAACATATGTCAAACGGCCAAATCCAACTCACAAACTTAACTGCGCAGCAATGGACAATTTCGATATGTTGCGACCTTTTCCAAGACAAGTTTGGCAAACTGATACTGATACTGATGATGATGATGATGATGATGATGATGTGTTTTTTGGTGTTTTTCTCCTCCAAGTACTCATCCGCACCATAGAAGATGGACGCTTTGGAGTGGCCCTTCTTCTGCTGCTGGCCTAACAAAGGTGCAGTCGCCATGGCGAAGGCGCAGCGACCGACTCAGCCGAGGGATCAATTGGAAAACGTCTAGCAATACTGAGCCGATACCTGGCCGGAAGGTGAAACACCCTGAACGATGTCATACACATGAAAAAATAATATATATTATACATATGATGTAATATGATATTTCTGTATAATATATATATATACCATGTTTAGATACAAATCATATAGACTGTAAAACTCTATTTTGGACCCTCGATCACAGGCGCAAGTATCCAACCATAGAGATTGTAGAGCACAAGGCCTTCATGATACGAATGTGTCAACTTGCATCAACCCGTTCTTCCAAAAGCATCTGGTCTTTATACGTTCCAGCCGGTGCCTTCACATTTCGACACACACTAGTGTGTCCCAGCAACCACAACAATTGAAACGGAGTTGTCATATACCCTTAAATGCTCCATTTTTTTGGTATATTGATGTATATTGAGTGATTTTGGTGGTTATTTTGTGGATACCCTCTGGTTATGTCAACAGTTTGCTATTGAAAATGGCCATAGAAATAGTGGATTTTCCCATGAAAAATGGTGGATCTTTCCATAGTTATGTTAGTTTGCCAGAGGGTAAACCTCCATTTTCCTATGGTTTTCCTATGGTTTTCCTATGGAAACCACCATAACCAGAGGGTATACCACCATGAGTTATGGCCATCCTAACCTAACCCCGGTGAAGATCCTGGGAATCCCCAACCACACCATGGTGCGATCCTTGATTCCCACGTCCTGGGGCAAGGATAATCCCACCTCGTTCATCTTCAACACCCCCTGTGGTTAAATGGTACCTGCCAATATATATATATATGTATATATATATATATCCAAATATGTGATTTCATCCCCTATTAAACCATCGTTTCTCCGGGTCTTTAATATGAATGCAGGATGGAATTATATCGATTATATCTGGGGGGCGCTTCTTGTGATTGGTGTGAACTCTCATTGGTGGATTTCGGGGCATCCACTCGACCCTGGGAAACCAGTTTCATGGTAAATATAAAGAATGGTTCTGGAACATCCCCATGTTGGTTGGTGCTATTTCCACTTTAGTAACTTTTCTGGGCTAGGTTGTAGTAGTAAACATATGTAAACATGCGTAATGTCATTTTGAATGGTGATTTCGTGTGATAATGTGATGATCTCAGTGTTGTTGGATAGGTTACAGTATATTTAGCACCCTCGAGGAGCGCTGTGCGTCAGCTGGTCCTTGTATTTCTTCATGACTTCCACGATGACATCCTTTCCCTTCCTCAGGTCATCAGAATTTCCTGAGCAGCGAATGCCCACAGCAGCATTTTTTTTCCTCCCAACTGCAGTGGTCATCTTTGGTCTGTTGGTTTCCCAAGGTGTTGAATAAACTGTTCATTCATCTTGATTCACGTTGTTTCATGTTGTTTCATGGTGATTCAGTGATTCCATACTTCTCTAATTTTTGCTGTTGCTCCAGCAGCAAAAACTTGTGACAAAAAACCAAGTCCAGTGGCAGACTTCCAGGGGCTCTTCCCAGCAGAAAATGTCCAGCTATGTCGTCCATGGCTTAAAACTATCAACAGAGGTCAACTGGATGCATGGTCACTTCACGAGTGGACAAAAACTATCAAAACCAACACAAATCAAATTATCTGGATACTTCATATCCATATCTAATATCTATATCAATATCTAATATACATATCTAATATCCATATCTATATCATATATATATATATATATGTATAGGAATAGTTTGAATACATTTCGTCATGCCACTAATGATCAGATCGGGATTTTGGCAATGCCGCCCTGCGAGATCACCAAGATGCGGTACACTGGCGCGTACTTCTGCATGGTCACCTGGCAGTGACCACCAATGACAAACGGGTGGATGAAGAGTATAGGATGATATATGACATGAACAATAATAATCATCAGAATCACAACAATAATTATAATGAAAAAATGATCATCATTGATAACTTCAGATAATTCAGATAGATCTTTTTTGTGTGGGATGATGACAACAATATAATCTTAACGATATGTAATATCAATCTGAATGATTCGCACGACTACTGAGTGATTTTGAGAGGATGTCTGTGTGGCAGCACATGGGCTCCAAATCTTTCTAATATTGTGGCATAACCCATAGAAGTGAATTGATTGACCTCCTGGCAGATGTTCAAAATCACATGGAGAAAATGAGAACTGTCCAGCCCCACCTTTGAAGATACCCAGCAAGTTCACTTGTCAGTGGGTTTTTTTTGTCGGTTTGTGGTACTTTAAAATCAGCAAAAATTGACCATCAACCAGCAAAGATTGACCCAGTCACCAGTCACATTCCTTCAGATGCCAATCCTTTACAGGTGACCCATGGTGACCCAATGCGTGTCCATCGAGGGGGGATCACCTTTCACCCAGCCTGCAACTCACGTCTGAGGTCAGCAGTTGGAATGGCTCCCTGGCAGGTCAGACCTACTTGGGGAAGGCCTATAGCTGGATAAACCGGCATCCGGCATCAATATGCACCAATCCCTGCATCAATCATATCTTATCATATCTCATCTCTCAGCCAATCCCTTCCCAATAATAGCTGCTATCCCATGCCGTCCCTTTAAACCCTGGGTCACTAGAATACCAGGGAGATGGGATTGCTAGACAGCCACCACCACCACCACCACCATCTTGCCATCATCTTGCCATCATTGGCCAAGAGCCCGTGGCGAGAGCAATGATCAGTCTGGTGCCCTTGTGAGCACACATCCCAGGCATCAAGAGAATAGGTGAACATAGGTGAATACAGCTTTCGGGCTGTAGATGATATGTTAACCTCAATGTGCAACCTGATGTTTAGCAGAGTTCCTCCCAGCCCAGATTCCCAGATACACGGGGAAAATGGGCTTATATATCCAAGTTCGACCCCTTGCGGTACAACAGGATCAACAGGATCAACAGGATCAACAGGATCAACAGGTTGGAGCAAGCCTGTTCAGCTTTCCCCAAGCTTTACCAAGAAAAAAACACATGAAATCCATGGTGAACCCCGGAATCCCCTGGCGCTAAGCTCCTTGGAATTTCGGATCTTGTCCATGCGGGCAATCGAAGCCTCACCCGCCTGGGGGACCATCATTCCATTGTACTGCTTGGTGAAGAATGGGATTCCCTGTTCTTGGATTGATATGTGTGTTAAGTTATATTATCATTCCAATGTGTATATATATAATTATATATATATTACTAAACTCCCCCAAAAAACGTAAACCGGTGATCTATTTTTATTATTAGGTGGTATTTTGTATTAGGGTGCCCCTAATATTCCGATGAAAACCCTAACAATAAAAATAAAAAACGTTATTTCAAATGTGACTAAATCCCTCCCTTATTAAAAACTATATAAAATATTGCCAAAAACTGGATTTCAAGCTTTCCCCTAATATTCCAATAAAAGCCTCAATGATAAAAGTAAAAAACAACTCGATTTCAAATTTGATTAAATCCATTATTAAAATCTACGTATATAAAATATTGCCAAAAACTCGTTTTCGAAGATTTCCCTTAATATTCCAATGAAAACCTTAATATTCAAAATAAAAATAAAACTTGTGAGATGGGACCCTAATAAAAAACCTCCAGGTGGCAATCTATTTTTATTCATAGGGGGTTGAACCCATTGTTTCACCATCCTGTTCTCCTATTAATTCTCAACTACCACAATTAAGAATCCAATTGTGCCCAACCAAAAAAAAACGGAAGTGCCACACCAATCCATTTTTTTTTATTTGGGGGAGTTTTAGTAATAGGAAGAAGGGATTTGTATAATCCCCGAACTAATCAACAGGGGTTCACACTGCACCGTTGGAGACGAACCGATGTCGCCGAGGCGCATTCTTTGGAAGGTTGATTGGAGGGCCTGAGCTGGCGCCATGTGCATCCCCCCACACCTAAAAATCTTCAGTTTCCCATGCTTAAATCCTAAAAAATCCCATATGTTCCCGTCGTTGAATCCCTCGAAAAACACCAAAATTATTCCTGAAAAAAACGGGAATATTGGATGATCACCAATATTCAAAGACAACAAGATCATCTCCCTAGCCATTCTCTACACCCCCCAGCCTTATCTCTACCATTTTTGATCATCAAATCCTCATCTTGCTGAAATCCCCGAGGTTTCATGTTTAAATCACCCATGACCCATGGTTAAATTCATGAATCTCTCATTCCCACTGTTTTCATGGTTAAGTCCAAGTTGTTTTCTTAACTTCCCATCGTTTCATGTATGTTCATCATTCCACATGGTGAACTCCACCATTGTCGCCCCTGTTTCATGTCTGATTGCAAAAACTCCATGGTTTCATCATTTTGCATCACAAAATCCCAAGTTTTCACATGAACTCCCAGTTCTTCCCCATAGCAATACGGTGATGTCCCAGGGTTTTTTCCTGTTTTTTCAGGTTTTTCCCCAGTTTGTCAGAGGTTTCCTGAAATGGGGCTCAGTTTTCATCCATTTTCCGAGGGAAAAAACCATTGGAGAAACCATGGTGTCCCCATCCCCGGCATCCAGGCGTCTGTTCGGCTTCACCAGTTCCGCCGTGGTGTCCGCCGCCTGGCGTCCGAAGACGACCAGATCCAGCAGGGAGTTGGCGCCCAGACGGTTGGCGCCGTGCACGGAGGCGCAACCGGCCTGGAGAAATTTCATGGGGATTTTTCATGGGATTTTTCATGGTGAATATCCATGAATAGTGAGTAATTTCAGATCTCATGGGATATGGAGGTTGAAATGGATGGAACCCATGGAACCCATGGAACCGAAGGGGCCATTCTATGGCCTAATTATACGGGAATCTCCCCAAATCTCCCGTTTTTTCGGCTGTTTTTATGGTTACAAAAAAGGGATTTCTCATAGTGCCATAACCATTCACCATTAGTGCCATTAGGTTTTTTTGGGGGGGATGGGTTTACCAAACAGATTGGACACATTGACCATGCCAGTGAGTTAACCATCAGAAATGGGGAACCCTGGCACCAGAAATGATCCACATCTGGGAATCAACGCTGAAGAATGATTAAAAAAACAGGAAGTTCGCCATGGAACGTGTGGAAAAGTTACAAAAAACTCACGAAAACGTTGGGAGTTTGAATCATTGACAATTGGTATATTTACCCAACAAGAAATGTTGATTTTTCAGCATCAAAGTTGGTATATTTACCCTTCACCGGAAAAATGTGGGGTAAATCCAACGGATCCTGGCCATATCCTCATGATAGTTCACCATATATCCAGCTATGGGGATATGAAAATATGACCAATTTTCACCGAATATCACCAACTTTCACAGAAGGTTATGATATCTATTGTTCCATATTACATATCCAAGTTTAAAATCAAACGCATAACAGCATATAACACCTATTCATGAACTGCCCATGGTGGTTCTGTTCCATATCCCATTCTGGCCTCTCCAGCCGCAAGCAGTCCAGGGACAATGGTGTCCTCTGCGTCCCTGACCACCTGCAGTGCGCGTCTTTCTGGCGATTCCAAGCTAAAAAGGCAATACCCTTTGGTAATTTTCCCACAGAAAAACTCATCATTGATAGAATTTTCATAGATGAAATACCCAATTTAACTTCAATTTAACATCATTCAACATCATTCAACATCCTTACAGCCACCTTAAAGAATCTTGAGTCACAACCGAAACAACGACCCCACTTCGGAACCTGTGTCTTCCAATTGGTTGGGATGCCACCCATGTTGTAATGCACCGTTGGCAGCACTGGAGCCGGTTCCTGGCGCTGCACTGAACAAATGGCACTAGTGAAACTATCGTTTTGTCAGACAAGGATTGGTTGTCAATTATAACCTGGTTGGTGGTTTCAACCCCTCTGAAAAATATTAGTCAGTTGGGATGATTATTCCCAGTATATGGAAAAATAAAAAATGTTCCAAACCACCAACCAGATAACCTATGCTATAGGGATGTGATACAAACACGCGCGAACACACACACACCATTGTTCTTTGTTGCATACAGTAGCCCGTCGTTTTTCTGGGGTCCACACAACTGTTTTGTTCAGGTTTTCTCCCAACACTGCAGATGCCCATGATTGATTCGCCAAATTCAGATTGCTCATTTACCCCTTTTGCATGATTAACCCCCTATTTGCGCTATTTGTTCATCATTTTTCATAGTCAAATCCTCATCTTTCTGCCAAACCACAATTGTTCAACAGTTAAACCATATTTTTTCCTGGTAAAAACAGGATTTTTGATGGTTAAACCATCTTTTTCCATAGTCAAGTCCAATCTGTTGGATCCCGATGTTTTACCCATTTTCACCCGGGACGGGAACATCCTTGGTGACATCGACGCCCGCGAAGATCTTGGCCGTTTCGGAGATGCCAGGCAGACGCTCCGCCAGCGTCTCAGGAGGAAGGTGATCCAAGTGCAGGTAGATGTGGTCCTGGCAAGGAATGGATGATTCAAATGATAGGTAAATCAACTATACATGGTAAAGAATGGGTAAAGAAAAACCTTTCTTCTGGATGTTATTTATAGTTTATTTACCTATTTTCCGATTCAAAGAATAGTATATCCACCATAACATATTAATGGCTAATGATCATAGCAATATAGAATGGAATGGTGATTGATAACGGTAATGATAATATCATATACCCTCTGGTACACTGTTCAAAGAATAGTACAGGATGGGGCCCCCAGTCGATAGCGTTCAGTTGCCTGAAACAAGTGGCTGAATTCTATGGTTTATGGAAGATATTGCTAGATATAACGAACTAGTCAATGGGGTTCATAAACCAACTTACAAACTGGTGGGGCACCATCCTGTATATCCACCATATAATATTGAAGATAATGGTAAATATATAATGGATCGGTGACTGATAATGGTAATGATCATATAATAATTATATTACAAATTGTTATCATAAGAATGGTATTATGCCCTCTGGCAAATTAACATAGACCCTGGCAGATAGGGGTTGGAAGATCCATTTTCATTCAAACCGGGCTATGTTCAAAGTCTATGTGAATTTACCGGAGGTAATATTACCAACTATAATCATAAAAATGGTATTATATTATATACCTAATGGTGTATTATACATATTACCCAATATCGAAAATGTTATGATAATGATATGATAATGATATGATAATGATATGATAATGATATGATATTGATATGATAATGATATGATAATGATATTGATATGATATTGATATGATAATGATATGATAATGATATTGATATGATAATGGTATGATAATGATATGATAATGATATTGATATGAAAATGATCTGATAATGATATGATAATGATATGATAATGACATGATAATGATATGATGATGATATGACAATAAGTATATAATGGTATTTAAAATAAAGGGTATTAAGGTTAATGGGTATATTATGCAATGATGTAGTGTTATCAATGCCATTATAATTGTATTATCTTGTTACTTAATATTATTTATACCAATAATAATATAGTAATATAGCAATATTGCGTATATAGTGGTAGGTGTATAATTCCAGCTACTATATAATATGGTGTATAATGTATAATTGCTATGTCAAAAAAATAGTGGAATGTGTTATATACTAGTATATAATAATTTGATGGCATCACAGGCTTATTATATAATGTAATGTTAATTGGAATGCACATATAATTGGTACAGTATGTAATATCATATCATGGTGGGCACCTGTTCGTTTTTTGGGGCACCAATTTATGTGAATGGATGTAGCTGATATGTGTTAATTTGTATTGATTATGATTATATAAACAGGGATATTATATGTATTATATGTATTATATGTATTATATATATATACAGTTTGTAATACATATACTGGTATGCATTGATGAATCTTGTTAGAACCAGTAGTTTCAAGATCAAGGTAACATTCAGCTGCTTTAACCAGTAGTATTGCAAGCGATACTGTTTCGAATTTCGGGGCTTCACCTGTGGCGGATGCATTGAAATGAGCCGGAAAAAAACGGGAGCCTTTCAACATGTGTCCATTACATTATCGACGCCAGTTTCAATGGGGAAAATCATGATCAACCATGAGATTTTTGGGTTTTCATTAACATTCATTGACATTTTCACACAATCCCCATGTATTGAGGTCAAAATCATTGATCTTTGGTTGCTTTTACCCTTTTTTTCAGATGGTCAGTTCCCCTTTTTTCATGGTTAACTCTCCACTTTCTTATGGATAAATCCTGCAAAAATGGATGATTTACCATGATTTACCCTCTGGTAAACTAACATAGCCATTGAAAATGGCCATAGAAATAGTTGATTTACCCATAAAAAATGGTGGTTTTCTATAGTTATGTGAGTTTACCATGATTTACCCACCATTTGTCCCAATTTCTCCATGGCAGGACCCGCCCAACTGTAGCGATTTTCACGGAGCAAACGCTGAGCCGAGCGTTTCCGCCGTCCTTGTTCGGTCCCACACCACGTCCCTCGCGGATCTCCAGAGTCATGGCGCGACTCACGACGTCTCGGGAGGCCAAGTCCTGTGACGAACATCCCGAGACGTTTTCGAAAAAAGACGGGGATTTACCATGGAAAAAATGGATTTGATCATGAAAAATATGGATTTGATCATGAAACATGTTGATTTTGATCATGAAAAATGTTTGATTTGATGAGTTGACCATGAAGAAATTGGGAATTTGACCATGAAAACGGGGGAAGTCATGAACAGATTGGATTGACATATGAAAAAATGCAGCCACTTATCCCACAAAAATTCAAAGAGAACAAGAACCAATATAACCATATATAACCACCTTAGTGAAATGATCGAAGAACAGTGACCATTCACTTTCCTAGTTTCCTGCCAGTCGGAGTTGACCCAGCAAATCAGCAAAAAAACAAATGGGATATTCTGTTTGGATATTCAATATACTGATAATATATATATATATAATAAGATATCATGTATATATATATATATTACAATAATTATTATTACATATATTACTATTATAATCATTATCATGACTATTATTATCATTATTATTAGTTATCATTATCATTATAATATATATATAAATACATACACATCACTGATGATCATCCCATTAATCCATCCCAAATGATCCATCCACAGCTCCTTGGCGGTGGGTGCGTAGCGCGCCATGAAGGGATCGCCCTCGCTGTTGCGAAGGATGCCTCCCTCGCCCCGGCAGCCCTCGGTCAGCAGGCAACCTGCAGGGAAGATACCTGGCGGACGTTGAGGTGCGAAATGTTGCGAAGGATCAATGCATGTCTTGGCAACCTGAAAACCTGGAAAGCTGTTGCAAATCTGGTAGGTTCTACAAGTTCTACTATGAACTTGGCTCTTGGAAACCTGAAAGCCTGTTTCAAATCTGGTTCTACTATGTAGTTACTATGTAGTTACTATGTAGTTACTATGTAGTTACTATGTAGTTACTATGTAGTTACTATGTAGTTACTATGTAGTTACTATGTAGTTACTATGTAGTTACTATGTAGTTACTATGTAGTTACTATGTAGTTACTATGTAGTTACTATGAACATACTCATCTGTAGGTCGTACTCAACAAAAATGACGTTTACCAGTTCTTTTGTAATGCCATCCCATGTTGAAAGTAACCACCCCCCATTCATTTTAATCCCATATTAATCCCATATTAATCATCCATTCATATTAAGATATATTAACCATCCCCCATATAGTTGATAGAAATCAGATAATTGGAGCACTCCCCAGAAAGCATTGGATATCATTGGATGGGGATGAAGTCACATTTTTTTTTGGGAACATAATTCATTAATCATAAATTCAACATCATTGGAATGGGATGATAACTTCCCATAATGAATCCCATCACATAAATTACTATATGGAAATTATGAATCCCATATAATCCCATAATGGGGTGATTATAACTTCCAATAATGGGATTATAACTTCCAAAAATGGAACATGGCCGTAGAAATAGTTGATTTTCCCATTAAAATGGTGATGTTCCATAGTTTTTTGTATGTTTACCAGTGGGTAATTGGAACATATTGGAACCACAGGATGATGAAAAAAGCAGCTTGGGAGTAGGATATTTGTCGGCCGCCTGTGGGATGGAACTGCACAAACTCCAAGTCCTGCATCGGCAGTCCAGCTCGGGAGGCCATGGCGCTGCCATCACCTGCGGCGTAATTAAGAAAGTTCAAACCGCCATTGGGATGTCTGATTCCAATATGGAAAATATCTACATGACAAATTATGTATATGTATATTATGTATATGTATATTGTGTATATATGTATATGATGTATATGATGTATATGATGTATATGATGTATATGATGTATATGATGTATATGATGTATATGATGTATATGATGTATATGATGTATATATGTATCTTTATACATGTTGGTACAGTACATGAAACCCAACAATGTGGAGACAATATGTATACTGTATAATCACCTACCATAATCGGAAAACCTTCTTGGGATTGGTCAGATACCAGGTACTAACTTCATTACCCGAAAGTCCGAGAATCTTCTGTATTTGGGTGGGGGAGGCAAATCAACTTGGGTAACACGAAGCATCAGCAGCTTCCTAACATAGATGGGATGATCATCGAAAGCCCCTAACAAATCAAGACACCAACAAAATGCCAAAAAAAAACTTAGGCCTAGGCCTGATTCTTGACCTGTAGCCACTGTAGCCACTGATCCGTGAATATCTGAATATCTATGAATATCCACTAAAACCATTTATAATCATTTATAGATGATTTTCCCATAGTAGTTTCCCATATGAGTGGCGGACGAAATTACTTGTTCCCGGAAATTGCCACGAGCAAAACTGGGTCGCCCCCTATCGGTTGTGAATATTTTCTCTCTTTGATAACATCCAGTAGCAAATGCTGCTAGTAAGTAGCACCACTAGTAGTAGCAGTAGTAGAAGGAAGAGGTGTAGGGGTAGTGGAAGTGGTTTTCGTAGTCGTAGTGGCACTTGCAGTGGTAGTGGTAGTGGTAGTGATAGGGCTGCTGGTGCTGGTGGTGTAGTAGTAGTATGACGAGGCAAAGTAGTAGTAGTCGTAGCAGTAGCAGTAGCAGTAGCAGTAGTAGTAGCAGTAGTAGTAGTAGTAGCAGGAGAAGCAGTAGCAGTAGCAGTAGTATGTGGGCATGGTCTCGGCAAGTGAAAAAAACTGCAGAATTGGGTATCGGCTAGTATCGGTTGGGGTATCGGTGAGAATGGCGCATGAATTGCCGCAAACAATATGCTTGGTGCTCTCTAAGAGGAAAGCTAGCTGAGGCAGCTGTTTAAAGCCTGGTTCGTAGCCGTTGCTGTAGAAATAAGCACCCTATAACACCCTGCTGCAAATTATTGTGGGAACTTGTTGAAATCTAGGGGTATTGATGCTAGGTCGTCCACTATTCGGTTGTGAAGGTTTCGTGAAGGCAAGCAAAGTGCAAGATGTTCAAGGCAGCTCTCTACTTTCAATTAAACATTTCATAGCTCTTTGAAACACATTTCATATAGCATTTCAACCATCATTGGATTATACGAGTAGCACCCAATAGCAATAGCGAAAAACCATCCCCGACCTGTGCAGGTGTGAGCAGAGGTGCAGGACTGATAGGCGCGTCCAAATCCGCCGGTGGCGATGATGGTGCTGTGGGCACCGAAACGATGGATGGAGCCATCCTCCATGCACCTCGCGGATGATTCTCTGGTGGGATGATGCCGGGACAATCATGGGAGGGAGATATGAACATTTTAAGATATTTTAAGGATATAACATTATATTAACTCACCAATTAAGTCAAACCATGGTGGGCTGGGAAATCCTGTGCCTATGGGCAGTTCAATACGAAAATCATCGAACTAAATGGTGAATGTTCTAGCCATGTTTGATTGCCGAAGGGCAACCGTTTTGCTTGGGTGGTATGGATTTTGCTCTAATTTTCTGGGGACGTTGGTGGATACGATACAGCAACACAATGCGAACGTGTTTGTAGAACCAACAATAGAGGATCTTGAATCTAGAATCATGATTAATCTAGTCATTGATTCCCACCACCACTTGATCCACTTGATCCACTTGATCCACTTGATCCACTTGTAGCAAAGCCCTAGCGACCCACTCGTGTTTCCCACAAAGCTTCCAAGGAACATGGCCACACATCCCAAGCACTTGCCATCATCGCCTCGGTGAAAAAAGAGAAGACAAAATGGAAGAAACTGGATGGCCATGTATGGCCATTCTTAGATCATGTAGTGACTGTAGTGACTGTAGTGACTTAGCACACTTCTCTGTTAAGAAAGACCAGCATTTGGATCATTTGGACACGGTGCCCTCTTTTTTACTCGTAGTTTCCCTGCAGAAATCTGCCTTGTCCCTTGGGATCCGACTCATGATGAGGTCCATTGCAAAGTACTCGACGAAGAACAGGCAGTCGAATTTCAAGGCCATGCCTGGGGAGTTGGTGTCTGGTCTCCCCACTTGCACCATGTTATGTTGCAATGGCCGCAAGGGCGCCACACATGTGATGTTTCTTTGATAACTATATATATATATATGTATATATATATATATGTATCACTGACTATCACAACATATCACAACCTTTCGGAACACATTCATGTTGTCATCATTTCTATTCACTGTACCATTTTGTTAATGTTGAACAACCATTCCTTGCGTTGTCTGTAGCATTTTTTCCATTTCTGCTTGGATCATCCCGAGCGATGCGTACCGTAGAGGGTGTGCAGAATGGCGTGGCCCGTACGGTCCGCTGCAGCAGCGCAGCGATAGGCTTGACCACCTGCACACGATGAATGGTGTATCAACAATTCTTAAACGATGATATCATCCTCAACTGGTTATACACATATGTAACATCATATGTATATATATATATGAATGGTATATAACCAATGATTCGTGGTCTAGAACCAGTGATCATTGCTACACACATTTATGTATGTGTATATATATATATACGTATATACAGTACATATATCACTGATTGATGTAAAACTTATAAAACCAGTTGATCACTATTGGGAATACACCAGTTATGTTGGTTTTTTTCTCCACCCCGTTACAACCAAAGATTGATCCATCATCCATCAGTTGGCCTTTGCCGAACTTCAGGCTTTGCCCGCCGAAGGCTCGTTGATAGATCTTGCCCTGGCAGCGCGGTGAAGTTACGATGATGAGCGTAAACACAATACAGCTGGGAAAAAGGGAAATGACATGTATTTATGAAATTTTATGAATATAACATCTCTATTCTATATATATATATTTCTATATCATATCATGTCATGTCAATGTCATGTAGAACCACCAAGCAATTGTGGATCATACTCCAACAACTTGATCCCTCTTTCAGAACTCGCGAAGAACGGCCTCGGGGGTTCGCGAGAAGGGCAGACCAAAAGACTCCAGCTCCAAAATGACCTGGCTGGGTATGGGTCAAGTAGACCACTGATGTCATTCTGAATGAGTTGTGTTGAAAAAATAAAGGAATCATTGAAAAAAGTGGGGTACCAAATTTTGACTCATAGCCATCCATACCCATAATATGCTTGTGCCTGAAAATGGGGGACTTGCAATCACCTCAGAAAGGACGTGCAGTCCTTAAGATGTGCAACAGCAAGTTGCCAAG
This sequence comes from Cladocopium goreaui, assembly GCA_947184155.2. Classification (NCBI taxonomy): domain Eukaryota; class Dinophyceae; order Suessiales; family Symbiodiniaceae; genus Cladocopium; species Cladocopium goreaui. The sequence continues at coordinate 76,814 of CAMXCT020000594.1, read as the reverse complement.
GCTTGGTATTACTAGTACCACCCGCATTTTCCCATGAAAAATCGCGCCATTTTTGGTCCATTCCCAGGTCTTCCAAGGTCTTTCCAGGTCTTCCAGGACCCCGGGGGACCTCTGGAGCCAATCTGCACATGTGTTGGATGGCATCTTGATCTCCCAACCAATCGGCACCCTTCACGGTGTCATAGGCGTGCCAACGCCAGTCATCCTGAGCGATTCGATGGTTCGATGGCGTGCGATCTTTGAGGAGCTAAATTGGAATGTTTGGTTTGGGATGTTACTTCTGTTACTTGATATATCTTGATATGATGTTCGATGTGTTGTGTTCCCATTGCGTTCCCATGTGTTTAGGGGAGGTTTCGCTAATGTCTGTGTGACATCCATGCTGACACAATTGACAACAGTAAACAGAGACTTCCATCTGCAGATTTCGACTGCTGGCCTCGGTCATGTTGGCCAAAGCACCGTTGATGCCACCTGGCCACTTGGATGGTTGCGTTGCTGGCAACTTCTCTATGATACTTTGTAAACTCTTGAAACTCCATTGGAAAAAAACCTGACATCAGCGTCTCTGGCTGCCTCTCCCACACGAATGAGATCTTACAATTGCTCTTCGATCATGCCCACCTTGTGCTGCCACCGTGTGTGATCTTGTGGGAAAGACCTGGCGGGGATGATGCGATTCGATATTGTTGTGGTGTCACAAACGCAGAATCGGTTCAAATACTTCCAGCATAAAACCTTCCCCGTCTTTCAACATATTGGGCCATCATACTTTTCCTATCATTTGCTTTCCTTTGGTTCATAATATGTGCCATGATCAAATCATGGTATATGGGTTTATAACGTAGTTTTACCTAAGATTGGTTTAACATTGAATCCATGGCACACACATCTTCTAAAAATATGAATATAGACCATTTATACCATGTAACATCTTTGGCCATGGCAATGACATATTCATATTTATAGTCTTGTCCACATCTCACCATTACCATTTGTGAAAAAATCACATGGCAATGGACAATTCCATCATTTTATGTATATATATATATATATACACCATCTGGGTATTTAACATAGCCATGGAAAATGCCCCATTTATAGATGGTTCACCTATTAGAAATGGCGATTTTCCATGGCCATGTTAGTCATAACCAGAGGGTATATATTATTGAGAACTATAAATATATTTAATGGTCGACTTTTCGCTAGAAACCTCCATTTATCATCGATTTAGTACCTCCATTTTTGGTGGGAAATTTCCCCGCCGCCTTAGTGATGCAGGCCGTCTTCAGGCCGTGGTTCACCAAGCCGGCAGCAGCTCGGAGACCTGTCATCGGAAGATCCTGATTTTGTTGGGGGAGGTTGTTCTTTGAGTTTTCCGAATATGATCATCTGATTTTTGTTGGTTCTTTTTTCTTTGAAATTCTAAAAAAATCTATGGTGTCAACTCTTTGAATCTCTGTAACATGTGGTGCCAAAGGGATCTGAACCAAGAAGCTGGGAAACGAGGCCTTGGACATCGCCGAAATGATGGCTCCAGAAATAGGGACCAGGGTGTGGTACAGAAATGGCAGAAATGATGGTATTTTTTTGGCCGGAAAACATGGGGTGTTTCTCAAATGTTGGGGTCCAATGAAACAGACGACAATCCCTTCAGGATCATCCCATGTCGGTTGAACATTTTACCAACATGAACGCGCCGTAACCAGTAAAAATCCAGTAAAAATCCAGTAAAATTCCCAGTAAAAACCAGTAACATTTCCAGTAAAATCTAGTAAAATCTAGTTCTATAACCATTCATTGTTGGACATTTTGGTTTTCACCACATCTCCCCATCGAAAGCTGGTGCGCCAATGGCCGGCGACCAAAAAACTATGACCTGCACCACCCGCGCCGATGACCACGGCGTCGTAGGAGTGGTCGAAAACTTCATAGCCACCAACCCTCAGATGAGCATTTGGTATTATAGATGTATAAATCTTATATCTTGGTGGTTAGATGGGTTTTTTTCCACCATTATAAAGCAATTGAGCAGTGTTCAAAACCCCGAAATGTCATTCCATTTAATCCTGGTTAAGAATGGGATTCCCAATTCTTGGATTATGAAATAATCCCCAATCATCATGAAGGGTAGTTTTTTATCCCCGAACTAATCATCAACCCTGCCAGGGGTTTAATTTACACTGCTCAGATGATGCTGCTGCAGAATCCCAAGATGTTCAATTCCGGGAAAGGAAGTCTTGGAAAACTGGGAAACCTCCAATTTTTACGTCTCGCAACACGTTCGCTCAGCGAGTGGATCTATCTGGGTCTCAGCCCCAGCAATGCTCAGTTCTGCTAAACAGTTCGCCCACTGCTGCTGTAGAAACCAAAAGCCCAACCTTAAAATCTGCAAAAAATCAAAATGGTTCCCCAACACACAGTTTTTGTTCCATCCATTTCCAATTTATTTCCCCCTCAAACCATTGGGATTGTTCGATGAGGTTCATCCACTTACCCTCGGGTTGTTTAACGCAGCTACGAACAATGGCCCATTTGTAGATTATTTATGAACATGTATCTATTAAAAATGTTGATATAGCCGGCTCGAGTCTATGATTTACCCATTCAAAATGGCCATGATTTTTTACCCATATGATTTATGATGATTTATAGATTATTCATAGATGATTTACAGATAATTTATGCATGATTTATGGATGGTTTACAAAATGTTGCATGATGATTTACCCTCTGGTAAACTAACAGTTTGCTATTGAAAATGGCCATAGAAATAGTCGATTTACATCTTAGAAATGGTGATTTTCCATAGTTCTGTTAGTTTACCAGAGGGTACATCTTACAAAACCATCCATTTATAGCTTCCCCAGCCATCCCCAGCCGAGCCACGTAGAGCTGCTTACGGACCTCTTGCCGACGGCTTGCTCCAGCCGTCGGCAGAGGGCTGCGCGGGCTGCACCAGATCCCGAACGGAGCCGAGAAAACATGGCCTGGCAGATGGGGGCCCAGAGGGACGGTTGGAATCACCAAACAAAACATGTGGAATTTCATGGAATCAACAAAAAACCATGTGGAATATGTGGAATTCAGAAAAAAAACATGATGTTCAGAAGGAAATGAATGGATGTTGTTGAAGCCTCTAGTAAAATCAGAGTGGTTTCGGATTTAAAAAGGACATATAAGCACAAATCACGGTCTTTACCCCACTGAAGGAGTTGTTTTGGGAGATGCTTCGGACTTTTGATTTTTGAAGCAACCCGCTTGAGCAGGTTCAAAAAGAAGTCGCGCGATGATTATATACCACCCAATGTATTGGTGATTATCATAATCCATCATTACCCATTCATGATAACCATGACAGCTGGTGAAGATCTATATCATATTCATTCTTAGTATATATCCTTCATGATCCGTACTTTATATATATAATATTCAGTATTTGTATATTCCTATTATATAGGTCATTGTCAGTATTACATATGTCGCCATGATAGCATATAATGTATATACATAATGCACAATTAGATATATGTATGTATATATAATCCACTGTATATATGTAAAACACATGTATCTGTGTATATATATACATAAAGATATTCCGTATTTCTATGTGTATATATATATACACGTATATTTATATCATATATGACCCCTATATCCCTATTGCAGCCAGACCTTGTGAAGGGGTGTCTGGGACTTGCCTTCACGTGCAGTCCACGCTGGCGCGGGCGGCAAAATGGCTGTTGTCACGGGTGCCTTTGGAGCCTAAAAGTGGAAACCAACCGATTTCAATGGATGTGTACGTTGGGGATGAAGGTGTCATTTGTTTTGAGGACATATTCACAGGAAATCCTTTATATACTGATATAATCTATTATCATCTTCATTATTTAATGGTACAAACGATTCTTTTCTTGTACTGTTTTCCCTTTAAACCCATCCATTTAGGAAAGAATTGCTTGCAGGTATCACTCAGGGCCTGCCGGAAGAGGCTGGAAGAAATTATCATTTACTGTATAGAAAACAAATCTAAGCTTCACATCATATTGAAATTGCAGAACACATATAAACAATTATAAACATATATTACTCCGTGAAATATTGGCAAGGTGCAACTTGGTGCAAAACAAACCATGGTATCCATGGTATGTAACAGGGTAGTGAGGTATTTGGAAGTTTGTTCTTCCAGTACAGAGCGACCTCGGAAGTTTGTTCTCCCCGCCGTGATCGCACAAGGTGCATTCAAGCGGTGGCTTTGCCACGGAAATGAAGCGTGGATCACGTTGATCACGTGACACGGCGTTGATCAAGCGTGTGAAAAAAAAACTATCCCAACAATATGCTGGTAAATTCATGTCAATTTGGGATAATCATCCCATTTTGCGGAAGGGTAATTCATTGGTATATTTGACACCGAGCAGTCAAGTGAAAGAGACATGAGATATCATGAGATCATTCCACTGAAGCTATGAACCGCTTTATGTGTCACTTTATGTGTCACTTTATGTGTCACATGCACGCTGGTGAGACACAGGAAACATGTCCAAACACGTTGCGCGTTGCCCGGGATCCTGATGAAGATCAGGATCCCCACCTTCTACCTGTCACAAATCACCTGATCGCAGGGAGCTACTGATCATGTTAATCTGTGGAAAACTCATTTGGAAATCTGGAAATCTGAGATCCCAAATCTGTGGAAATCTGAGAAATCTCTGGAAAACTGTAAGTCTTAAGTGAGTGGAACAAAATTACCTTCAGAGACACGGGCTGAACATGTCATATCCGCCGACCCCTGCCTAGCCTTGGCCCAGGCGGGGCGGCGCCCGGGATCACCGCAGGTGTGCGGCTTTGGCCTGCTAGGACCTCGGCCTGCATGGTCCACCAGACACCAGCCTTTGCCACTGCCTTCCCAAGTCACCGCGAACACGTTGCCCTGCAGCGGCAGCCCGTTGCCAGCGCTTGGCCATGTCGCCATATTGCCATACTCCACTCCATCCATTTAGAGGGTTTCACAACCTGCGCGAAGCATCCCAGGTCACCGCAAACACGTTGCTCTGCAGCGGCAGCCCTTTGCCAGCGCTTGGCCATGTCGCCATATCGCCATACTCCACTACATCCATTTAGAGGGTTTCACAACCTGCGCGAAGCACGGGCCATCAGGACACAAAACCCCCGTGTGGGCCTTTACCGCTTTGCCACTGCCTTCCCAGGTCACCGGCCATGTCGCCATAATCCATTTATATAGAGGGTTTCAAAACGTGCGCGAAGCACGGTCCATCAGGACACAAAACCCCTCTGTGGGCCTTCCCAGGTCACTGCGAACACGTTGCCCTGCAGCAGCAGTCCTTTGCCAGCGCCTGGCCAGTCGCCATACTCCATTTAGAGGGTTTCAAAACGTGCGCGAAGCACGGCCCATCACGACACAAAACCCCTCTGTAGGCCTTTACCGCTTTGCCACTGCCTTCACAGTCACCGCAAACACGTTGCCCTGCAGCGGCAGTCCTTTGCCAGCGCCTGGCCAGTCGCCATACTCCATTTAGAGGGTCCCAAAACGTGCGCGCGAAGCACGGCCCATCACGACACAAAACCCCCTCTGTGGGCCTTTACCGCTTTGCCACTGCTTTCCCAAGTCACTGCGAACACGTTGCCCTGCAGCAGTCCTTTGCCAGCGCCTGGCCAGTCGCCATACTCCATTTAGAGGGTTTCAAAACGTGCGCGAAGCACGGCCCATCACGACACAAAACCCGTCTGTGGGCCTTTACCGCTTTGCCACTGCCTTCCCAGGTCACCGCAAACACGTTGCCCTGCAGTGGCAGTCTTTGCCAGCGCCTGGCCAGTCGCCATACTCCATTTAGAGGGTTTCAAAACGTGCGCGAAGCACGGCCCATCACGACACAAAACCCCTCTGTGGGCCTTTACCGCTTTGCCACTGCTTACCCAAGTCACTGCGAACACGTTGCCCTGCAGCAGTCCTTTGCCAGCGCCTGGCCAGTCGCCAACCCGTCTGTGGGCCTTTACCGCTTTGCCACTGCCTTCCCAGGTCACCGCGAACACGTTGCCCTGCAGCAGCAGTCCTTTGCCAGCGCCTGGCCAGTCGCCATACTCCATTTAGAGGGTTTCAAAACGTGCGCGAAGCACGGCCCATCACGACAGAAAACCCGTCTGTGGGCCTTTACCGCTTTGCCGCTGCC
>CAMXCT020000594.1:0-70517 GCA_947184155.2 Cladocopium goreaui | reverse complement strand
CGTTGACACAGAGACGCTTTTACAGACAAACAGCTTCACACAGACACACAGACGCTTTTACACACAGACCCGTGCACGCAGGGACAGCTTTACACACAGACGCTTTTACACATAGACCCTTTGACACACAGACCCTTGCACACACAGACGCCGTGAGACATAGACGCTTTTTTCGCACAGACACTTTTTGACACACAAACATCTTGACACAGAAATGCTTTTACACAGAGACCTTTTTACACACAGACACTTTTAAACAGAAACCTTTTTACACACCGACCCTTTGACGCATACACAAAATGTTGCACACAGACCCTTTTACACACAGGCGCTTTTACACACAAACACTTTTACACACATACGCTTTTACACACAGAGGCTTTTACATACAGACCTTTTTACACACAAACATCTTTACACCGAAAGGCTTTTACACAGAATCGTAGTAGCACACAGACTGTTGGACACACAAGCATCTTGACACAGAAATGCTTTTACACGCAGATCTTTTTACACACAGACACTTTTAAACACGAACCTTTTTACACACGGACCCTTTTACGCATACACAGAATGTTGCAAACAGACCCTTTTACACACATACGCTTTTACACACAAACACTTTTACATACATACGCTTTGACACACAGAGGCTTTTACACACAGAAGCTTTTACACAGAGACCCTTTTACACACAGAAGCTTGTACACACAGACCCTTGTACACACAGATATATCTACAGAGAAACGCTTTTACACAGAGACGCTTTTACATAGAAACATCTTCACACAGAGACGTTGCGGCATGTTTTTTTTACCTTCATTTGTAAAGCCGAAAAATGGTCAAATAGTTGGTGTTTTCGTGTTTTTTGAACAGTCTCGGAGCAAAAAACTCCGAAAAAAAAAACGGTGTTTTTTGACGCCTCGCAAGCCCGGAGCCTTTTGGAGCCAGCTTGTGGGACTTTCGCGGCTTGCGGGCCGGCAACTAAAAGGGCCTTCTGGGATCAAGGGGAAACGGCCATTTTTAGCCAAATCCTGGCCGAAGCCTTTTGGAGCCAGCTTTTAAGACTTTCGCGGCTTGCGGGCCGGCAACGAAAAGTGCCTTCTGGGCTCAAGGGGAAACGGCCGTTTTAGGCCAAATCCTGGCCAGGAGCCCTTTGGAGCCAGATCCAAGATCCAGAGCAGAAACCTGTTGGAAGCAATTTTCTGCCATTTGGCGGCCATTCGGCCGGCTATTGCATTTCGCTTTTGGGAAGAAAAAAAACGTGTTTTTTGACGCCTCGCAAGCCCAAAACCACGGTAGTTGCGGTGTTTTTTTTGCTCCTGGAAGCAAAAACCACGGTGTTTACTGTGTTTTATGGCCAGCACCTAGCAAAAACAGTGGTATTTACGCAGTTTTCAGCATGTTGCAAGACGTACTTTTGCCAGGCCAAACGCGCAAAAACACCGTAAATTACAGTGCTTCGGCATTTGAAACCCGATGAAAACCGTCAAGAACCACCAACAAGGTAAAGCCGAAAAATTGTCAAATAGGTGGTGTTTTCGTGTTTTTTGAACATTCTCGGAGCAAAAAACTCCGTAAAAACCGTGTTTTTTTGACGCCTCGCAAGCCCAATCTGGTTTTGGAGGACCAAATCCTGGCCATTTTGGACCCCACGAATCATTACTCGTGTCCGGGTGGAAGTCGGCGTTCTGCTGAGTGTCGTCCTTCTCGTCCTTCTCTTTCTCATTGTCATCCCACCATCCTTCGTAATTCACCTTTCGGGCTTTTCTCTTTGCGGATTGTGTCAGGTGCCGCCGGCCGTCTAGATCAGACAGACACATCCTTTTTTTGCCTGATTCAGGGCCAGCAGCTGGAGACGAAGCCAGGGAACTCGTTGGCGATGCGGACAAAGAGGAAGTTGAAGGTCCAGACGGCAACGAACCAGGCCCATGTGTGGCGCCACCAGGAACAGGCTCAGGGGATGCGATAGTCAGAGTGGCTCCGTTTGGCAGGGGAACCTGGCTGAAATTCAAACACGGCCAAGAATAGCAGCCGCAATTTTTTTTGGCACACTTTAAATTGCAACCGAGGAACCATTTGATTCATCATAGGTTGCTGCAACATTGGCCACCCCATCATAGGTTGCAGCATGGGCCCGCCGCCGCCAATCATCATCATCGGCCCAGGGTAGCCGGGCCAGGGCGCCATTGGCTGCGGAGGCAGCATTGGCAGCATGGGCGCCGGTGGCGGTAGCGCTTGGGGCTGCTGCCTGTTCAGCTCTTGCACAACAGCTGCAGCCACTGCGCGCGCCAAGCGCAGAGTTGGATCTTCATCTTGCGACCCCCCATGTTTTTTATTGGGGCCAGTGACCTTGCCAGTGGCCAGGCAGCACAGGCAAAGCACCGCGAAAAGCGCACGCGGCATGGTCCTGGTTGCCAAGGTGAAAGACTTTTAGTTCCAGGCTTGGAAATTTCAAACAGCTGCGGCGAATGGCATTCAAAATTATTCAGTGAGCAGAAGCCAGCCAGCCCCTTCGCACCTTCATGATGTGACATTACGTGAAGACTTTGGAAGTCCTACCGTTTGGTCACATGGGTCCTACAGTACCTCATGATGAGTAAGGACAAGTCAAACTTTCCCAAACCATGAGGACGACAGCGTCCTGCTGGTCTTTCCCTGCTTCCTGCCAGCCATTTAAGCTGTGAGGAGTTTGCTGCTTCAATGACCACAAAAAGTTATTAACATAGAATCTACTTATAATTAGTAGTTTTTTGTTTTTTCTCATTTATGTGAAATTATTTCACATTATCAACCCCACAGTCTTGCAGCAGCAACATGGCCTCAGCTGCGTGTGCAGGAACACAGCTGCGACAGGCGGCCAGCAGCAGCAGCAGCAGCACAACATGGCCTGGCCAAGAAAGGTTTGACATTGTTTGGCCATTCATTTATGTTCCTTGTCTAGTCTTGGTTCCGTTCACATTATCAACCCCGGAGCTGCAGCGCACCTTTTTTATACCGAATGCTCTGGTCAAGCAGCCAGTCCACCTCCGTCTGGTTTTGGAGGACCAAATCCTGGCCATTTTGGATTCCACGAATCATTACTCGTGTCCGGGTGGAGGTCGGCTTTCTCCTGAGTGTCGTCCTTCTCGTCCTTCTTTTTCTCCTTGTCATCCCACCATCCTTCGTAATTCACCTTTCGGGCTTTTCTCTTTGCGGATTGTGTCAGGTGCCGCCAGCCTTCTTCTTTTGCAGCAGCAGACAGGCCGTCTAGATCAGACAGACACATCCTTTTTTTGCCTGATTCAGGGCCAGCAGCTGGAGACGAAGCCAGGGAACTCGTTGGCGATGCGGACAAAGAGGAAGTTGAAGGTCCAGACGGCAACGAACCAGGCCCATGTGTGGCGCCACCAGGAACAGGCTCAGGGGATGCGATAGTCAGAGTGGCTCCGTTTGGCAGGGGAACCTGGCTGAAATTCAAACACGGCCAAGAATAGCAGCCGCAATTTTTTTTGGTACACTTTAATTGCAACCAAGGAACCATTTGATTCATCATAGGTTGCTGCAACATTGGCCACCCCATCATAGGTTGCAGCATGGGCCCGCCGCCGCCAATCATCATCATCGGCCCAGGGTAGCCGGGCCAGGGCGCCATTGGCTGCGGAGGCAGCATTGGCAGCATGGGCGCCGGTGGCGGTAGCGCTTGGGGCTGCTGCCTGTTCAGCTCTTGCACAACAGCTGCAGCCACTGCGCGCGCCAAGCGCAGAGTTGGATCTTCATCTTGCGACCCCCCATGTTTTTTATTGGGGCCAGTGACCTTGCCAGTGGCCAGGCAGCACAGGCAAAGCACCGCGAAAAGCGCACGCGGCATGGTCCTGGTTGCCAAGGTGCAAACAGCTGCGGCGAATGGCATTCAAAATTATTCAGTGAGCAGAAGCCAGCCAGCCCCTTCGCCCCTTCATGATGTGACATTACGTGAAGACTTTGGAAGTCCTACCGTTTGGTCTCATGGGTCCTACCTCATCATGAGTAAGGACAAGTCAAACTTTCCCAAACCATGAGGACGACAGCGTCCTGCTGGTCTTTCCCTGCTTCCTGCCAGCCATTTAAGCTGTGAGGAGTTTGCTGCTTCAATGACCACAAAAAGTTATGAACATAGAATCTACTTATAGTTAGTAGTTTTTTGTTTTTTCTCATTTATGTGCAATTATTTCACATTATCAACCCCACAGTCTTGCAGCAGCAATATGGCCTCAGCTGCGTGTGCAGGAACACAGCTGCGACAGGCGGCCAGCAGCAGCAGCAGCACAACATGGCCTGGCCAAGAAAGGTTTGACATTGTTTGGCCATTCATTTATGTTCCTTGTCTAGTCTTGGTTCCGTTCACATTATCAACCCCGGAGCTGCAGCGCACCTTTTTTAGACCGAATGCTAGGGTCGCTCAATCCGTCAACCTGTGACGGCGCCCCAGTCGCCGGCGCCCCAGTCGCCGCCGCCGTTGTCCCAGTCCTGCCACTTCCAGCCTGTGTGGTCCCAGCTCTGCCAAGACGCATCATCTTCGTCAGGCTCCTCTTCATCTTCGTCTTTGTCGTCTTCTTTGCGGTATCTTTGTCTCTTCTTGTTCCACTGATTGGCTTTGTAATAGGCGAAAGTGTCTCGCCTTTTTTGGCCTCCACCGCCGCGACCGCCATCTCGAGATTTCCCTTGGCGCATCTCCTTCACCTTTCCTTCACACGCCCGCAAGCGGGCCAGCAATGGCCGCAAAGCCGCTGTGATTCCTGCCTGGATCGCCTTCTCGATGCCCTGCGGAGTCATGGCGACACTACTCGCAGGGCACAAGCCAGCGGCCGCGGCAGCTTGGGCAGCTTGTTGCGCCGCGGCTTGTTGAGAAGCAACAGCAGCAGCATATTGTTGTTGTTGTTGGTGCAGAGCTGCCTGCTGCTGCTGGTGCTGCTGCCAAGCAGCCGCAGCCGCCATCTGCTGCTGCTGCGCTTGCTGCTGCTGGTGGGCGGCCAAGGAAGCGGCCAGCTGGTCGCTGTTGTTCACGAGTCCACTGAGGCTCTGGGGCCTGTCACACAATGACGACTCATTGGATTCAAAGCTTGCTGCAGTTGGCAGTCATGTCTAAGAAGAGTTAGTGACACACATGAGTGCTTGCTTACTCCCTGCCTGTGAGCCGCCTTCATTGGTCGTCGACGCCAAAGGGAAGCAGAGAAACAACAGCAGGAAGCAGCGTACCATGGCCAGGGCTGGAACCGGGATGGATACGAACGAGTTCAGTTTTTTTTAAGCCAGCTTGCGGTCGAAACATTCCCACCCTCTCAGCAGCCAACGTCACATGGGTCCTACCTCATCATGAGTAAGGACAAGTCAAACTTTCCCAAACCATGAGGACAACAGCGTCCTGCTGGTCTTTCCCTGCTTCCTGCCAGCTATTTAAGCTGTGAGGAGTTTGCTGCTTCAATGACCACAAAAAGTTATTAACATAGAATTTACTTATAATTAGTTTTCTTGTTTTTTCTCATTTATGTGCAATTATTTCACATTATCAACCCCACAGTCTTGCAGCAGCAATATGGCCTCAGCTGCGTGTGCAGGAACACAGCTGCGACAGGCGGCCAGCAGCAGCAGCAGCAGCAGCACAACACGGCCTGGCCAAGAAAGGTTTGACATTGTTTGGCCATTCATTTATGTTCCTTGTCTAGTCTTGGTTCCGTTCCAAAATAGCAGAACAGCAGCTGTGCCGCAATGTTTTTCACTGACTGCTAGACAGCCAATGTTGCCCCTGCGCTGCTAGTGTTTAGCACGAAATGAAAAGAATGTGTAGCTGAAGTCCCCAACAGCCACGACCCCAAAATAAAGACAATGATGTCAGCCATCGCCTTGATGTCTGGAGCTATTGCTCCAAGCAGAGAAAACAAAAGCTGATCTCTTGCAGCTTACATTCCCCGAATCCCAAAACCACGGTATTTGCGGTGTTTTTTGCTCCTGGAACCAAAAACCACGGCATTTACAGTGTTTTATGGCCAGAACCTAGCAAAAACAGTGGTATTTACGCAGTTTTCAGCATGTTGCAAGACGTACTTTTGCCAGGCCAAACGCACAAAAACACCGGAAATTACAGTGTTTCGGCGTTTGAAACCCGATGAAAACCGTCGAAAACCACCAACAAGTGTCCAAAATGGAGCCTCTCGTTCGGGCCCAAAAAACCAGGCAAACGGCAGGTCGGTTTTTGAGCTCTCCCCACCCAGGCTCCGGCCTCACCTTTCAAAAACGGACCGATTTCGGGCCTCCCCCCCCCCCACACCCCCTAGATTAGCTTCGCTTCGCTTCGCTTATACCTATACTCAAGCCCAGGCCTTCGGCTGGCTTTCGTGATATAAACCATATATAAACCAAATATAAACCATATATAAACCATATACAAACCATATGTAAATCTATGAATTGATCACCAGAAAGCACCAAAAAAAACATTCATTTTTGATGTGGGAAGCCCAGTGAATCTGCCGGTGCCAAGCCGTTGCCAGGTGGCATCCAGCTGCCAAAGGCTAACTCCACCTGCATGCCCAACTGGCCACCGTTGGGCCAAGGTTTGTCCTCTGCAGGCCTCGAGCAAGGGACCAACAAACCAACAGATGGCCATGGTGTTACTGAAAGTGGATGGGATATATTATAAATGTATATATTATATTATATTATATTATATTATATTATGTTATGTTATGTTATATTATATTATATTATATTATATATATATATTCTGAATAGTGTGTGTATGAAAAAATGCTAGATCTTCCAGCAATCCAAGTATTTGATGAGTATTTCAGTGTGGTGAGTCGTCACTACAGTCACTACCATTGCGGCCCTTGGTGCAACACAAATAATCCAAGCAAGACAATGCCGACAGAAAATTAGGAACGAAGAATACCATGATAACAACATTGAACATAAAACCTTGAAAAACAATCCGATGCAAAAAGGTTAGATGCAGAAACTGCATATGTTCTTGTCTTTCCCGGGAAGCAGTTTTTTCCCAGGATGTGTGCTGCTGTCGGCAAAACAGACTGATCATCCCTTCCGAGGACCCAGTTGCCCAAAAACCGGCTGAGAAAGAACAAACACGCAAGAAAACTCACAGGTGTGATCCATAGTGTTTGGGGTGATTTTATCAAGCCTTGGTCTTGTCAACGCAAACTGTGGGTTTCCCCTTCACGAAATGGTAACTTGGAGATGAAACACAAGAATGATTGTGGGGAAGCATGGCAAACTTACTGTCTCTGGTACCATCCTTTCAACTGTACAGGTCAGAATGTTGGGGCACTCCCTTTGAACACAAGCACAATGACAAACCAGTATCAAGACTGATAGAACAAAGCTATCAGCTGTCCCATTATGGATCCCTAACATGTCATCCTGGTGTACTTCATGATGTCCTTTTGGAAAGGATCAATCTAAAAAAAATCTATGGCTCGGTACCCCTTCATGATGGACCTGGATCGTTCACGCCAATGGCGACGCCATGACACCAGTGACCTTTCCAGGGACCCCATGGGGAGCTCCTCCTGATCCAACCTGATTTTTCAGCACCTGGTTCAGCCACACCAAGCTACCAATCCAGCACCCGCGATCCAATGGCTCGGGAGACTGGCGGCACCTTCGGTGCCTAACGCCGCGGCCCGAGACTTTTTTTGGGAATCCCACAGGAGAAATGGGATGCAGAGTGAACTATCAATTGGTTGTAATACTTGATAGAGGGCACCTAAATCTACACCCAAATCCAATGGACTATAAATCATATATGTATATGTATATATATATGTATATATACATATATCACTTTCCCATTGAAAATATGCGTTTTTGGGGTATGTATCCCATTTCCACGCATTGCGCCGAATAAACCCGCTACCACGTTTTGATGACTGAAGGAACCCATGGTGACTCGGACCTAAGGTTGGTTTAGGCCCAGAAATCTTGACGCATTGCTGTTATAAGATGGTGTGTTGGCTCACTGCAGTGAGAACACCCGCAGATTGTAGTAATGTGAGCAAAGCAATAGTAAACCATCCCACACATCAAAAAAAAAGGTGATGTGGTGCTATAAACTATCAATTTCTATTAAAATCTGGGTGGTTTATTAGTGCTTTACTCAAAAAGTTACGGTAACAGCATCCCAACTCTGGGGATTTCGATGCCTCACTGAGGTGCTTGGAGGAAATCTCTCGCAGCCCCAGCACAGGCAGTGCGGTCAGCAGCACCTGGAATTTTCGGGCAGCTGCTTTCCGCAATTTGATTCACCAACAAATATGGGGATAATATGTGTGTATATATATATATTATAGATATATATTATAGATATAGATATATCTATCAATAACTATATGATAATATGATATGGATTGATATTATGATATATCATGTTTTTCCATACGGCTTCATACAAATCACACCCAGCCAAACGCTTTTGAAGCCTCGTCAGGGAAACATGCTGTATGCCATGTTTTCATTCTGGCGGTACGCTTGATGGGATGATTTAAGTTCATGATCCACAATTCTGCTGGTGAAACCCAGTCATCTTTGCATACCCTCTGGTCAACAAACATAGCTATTGAAAATGGACCATTTATAGTTGATTTACCTATAAAAAATAGTGATTTTCCATAGCTATGTTAGTTTACCAGAGGGTAGTGGACTTGAGCCCCATTGACTCAGCTAGTTCAGCTCTAAAAAACAGCCCTCTCACCTCCAGGTAGAAGAAATGCATTTTGCAGTCCACGTGGACACGGGTCACTTGAGGCGTGGATGGCTGCGTTGCGGCGAGGCGTGGATGGCTGCATTGCTGCAAAGTTTGGTTGACTGCTTTGGAATTACACAGGCAGGGGCTTGCCATCCACTCCAATTTCAGCACCAAACTCTGATTACAGTGTTCTGAAAACTTTTCACTTCCACTCCAATTTCAGCGCATACTTTTACTGAACATAAAATCCAGTGGGAAATGATCATAAATTACTTTCTACTTTACTTACTCTTATTTTTACAATGTTCATCAAGTCCAGTAAAAGTGTGCAACACCAGCAGTGCAAACATCCAGGTCTCCGTGCTGCTCGGCTTGGGAGTCTGGCGCGAGCAACGCCATCGAGGGGCATCCCACTTAGGAAATGGGTGGAAAAAAACTCAGTTATATGGAATATACCCTACAATCAATATATGTATATATATATGTATAAATATACAATATCAATATATGTATATGTATTATATATATATGTATATATCTATTATATATATATAATATCAATATAATGTGTATATATATATATAATGAGATGAAATACGGGTTATGTATGGATTATAAATGTCAATGTCAAGCTGCAAAGAAATCCGTGGTCTAAAGCTGTCTCGCTTCAGCCAAAACCAAACACTATGCAAAAAGCAGAAACTGTTTGAATGATGACTACCAAATAGTGACTTTGGGAAAGATGATTTTCACTCAATATTCCACTATGACAGTCAATTTCATATTGGTTTCCACTCAACAAAGCGATCCAAATCGCGACTTGTCGTCGTTGAAACGATCTGATTTCCGGAGCCAACGCACCCACCGGCCTGTCCAATCATGGAAGGGCCTAGCTCGGGGCCACTTTCTATGTCATCTGAGTCGATTCTTCACCTGCTAAAAAAATGACTTTCTACCATGTCCAAAACCAAGACTCTTGACTATTGGTTTATTCCCAGCTTACCACAGGAAATCAGTAAACCCAGTAGAAGCGTTTCGCAAGATTTGGAAATCAAAACTCCCGAAAACGCCGGAAAGCGGATCCGCGGATGATTCACTGTCGACCTCTGAGACTCCCCACACTCCAGTCATGACTGAACTTGTGCTTGATGTGATTTGTGCAAGTGAACATGCAAAGAAATTTCAATCCACAACATTGAAAAACTTCAGATGCTTGTCCATTGCTTTGCAGCACGCGGACTGCGATCCATTTCATGGTTCTCAATCTGTGCTGATTGTAAAGTTCTGGTGTTGCGATGGGTGTCTTTTCTTGTTGCGTGGTGCTTCGCACATGGCGCGCAGGCTCCGCAACTATCGCTTGTGCACTATGAAAATGTCTCTGGTTACTCAATGCTTTTGTGGAATAGCCGGAATAGCCCATAGTAAGAGTTTGAACTAAGAGACGTGGCAATATGTTTGCTCTGCGCTGGGTTCATGCAAATGATTTGGCTTTTTGTCATGTCAAGATGCCACGCTGAGAAAACGGATTTGGACAGTGACACATGAGTTCTCCTTCAAACTGGTAAAACTAACACTGAACCCCAAAGAAGAAACCAAACTATCCACTCTTGCTTTCTTGGCCAGTTTTGCCTTTATGTTCCATCAAAAAACTTGGAGTCACCCAATCTACTAAGGAGGATGTCCTTCAAACCAGGTGGGGCAGCGGGACTTTTTTCCGGCTCCAAGAAAACGATCTTGGAAACTGTCCTGACCAAACACCAGGCGACAGAATCTGGTCAGCATGAGATGCTTGAAACTCTGGGAATGTGTCAACATCTTCGAAAGATCATGGGTTGCTGTTGGTATGGAGAGACAGACAGGGAATCATGAACCGCACAACTGAAAGCACATTAATCATCCGAAGATGTGTTGCTTTCACAAATGGGGGGTCCCACTCTGATTCAAGGCAAACATCTGAGCCAATTCCACACCTGCGCAGCCCCCAAATAATTTCTATGACATGCCTGTGGTCAGTTGAGGAATTTATCAGTGGACTCACAGCCGGGTTTCCCACTCTCAGCCTTGCAGTGCTGGCACAACCTGTAAGGATCCAGCAACAGGTACCGGAAAGTGCCGGTGAAACCCAGGAATTGCGGGAATGTAGGCTCTAACTCCTAGGCTCAAAGAGGCTTCTAATGCCTTCAAAACATAGAGCAGAACTTGTGTTGGGAAAATCATCAACACGCAGCAACATGAGAATTTCACATTTTATGCAGGAAAACCCTTCAACTAGCTCCAGACCTGAAAATTGGTTGAAGAGTTGCCATGGAATTGACAATAGATTGATCACCGACCGCTGAACCTCTCCACATGTCAAATCCTAAGACCAAAAATTGGCACTTCTGAAAAAGTTTTGAGTTGAGGTATAAGTATAAGGCTGCCCTTGCGACATGTATCTTGTCTACATTCTGAAGGAGTGGAAATGAAAAATAAAGATCTTGCTTGGAAACCTTTTCTACTTTCCAAACCAGTTGCACCTTGGAACATGGAAGCATATCTGTGAACGAACGATTGGGCGGGAGTCACTTGTGCATTTCACTTCCAGTCGAGGTAAGGAACAGATCATCTGCACTATTGTTGTACTCCAATTTCAAGCGGATGGCATGTGGGGATTGGAGACTTTCTTCGCAACGACCTGCCAAGGGAATAGAATCCTGTCCCTAAATGGAGTGAAGTCACCATCAATGGGCTGGTGGTTGCGTGGATTCATTTATACCATGGTTGTCTTTGAACTAATAAGCCTTGAAATACAACCAACCACTATAGGAATGAATCCACTAAGCAGCTTTGTCTGTTTCACTTCTGTTTTTGTGAGTCTGCACTCGTACGCACAACGGTGGATACTTAAGGTTGGTACAGGCAGACTCTCTACTTCAATGTGCGTCCCAGTTTGCATGTCGTCAATATTCATGGTGATACCCCAGGCGTATATGGATCCCCAATTATACTTATACATAGGTTCTTAAGCGCTTAAGATTCTGGAGGTGCACATCCATGTAGATTACTGAGGCGCAGCCTTTACTTTCCCAATGAACATTGTTAGGTGACACCGGTGACGCCGATTTCTCAGTGTGACTGTTTATTTTGTTGCTGATGGATTGCCGTGTCGCAGGGCTTGTCTCAAGGTTAGGTTTTCATCCCCATGGAAAACTGGTTCCGACTGTGCCTCCATGGGGTCTGGATTTTGGCCAAATACTACAAGTTATTGGTCGTGTCAACCCATCCCACAAGTATTGGTCACTTGCAATGACCATGCCAAATACGATCGAAAAAAGATGTGCAACGCCCAACAATCATTGGGATACCGCTGTCTACAAATTCTAATGAGAAACAAAAACTAGACAATTATCTAAAACGGGTATCTATAAAAGTGCATTATTCATGGGCCATATGGCTTTTCACCGGGTGATGTTTTTATCGCGATGCCGCTGCCGAGGATGGGTCCGTCGGTTCACATCCAGCCATGGCAAGGCACTGGACTGGGGTCTATCTCATTTCAGCACAAGGATCATCCCATAGATGATGAACCCTCTACAGCTAAGTTTAGCGTTTTTTCCCATTGATATATGGATTGTATATTTATGATGGTTTTGTGGTTATTGTGAAATCACCTACCAGTCAGAGAGAAAGAGAGAGAGTCGAGGGAGCTGTGAAAGTTGGAAACGGTGGCTGTGGTTCTGTCGCTTGCTATATCTGTTTCGTCAGAGAAGAGAAATAGACTGCGTTGTGTGATGTTTTCTTCCACATCCACATCACAGCCAACAGGGAAACGGTGAACTATTCGGTCCAATTAATTTCCAAGTGGCAGTCGTTTGGAATGGTTTTAGAACCATCATTCCCGCTGGAAAGGGCCTTGATGCCTGAACGTGTTGTGGGGGAAGAGACAAGCCGATTCTGGTCCGGTACCACCAGCCTTCCAATCTCACTTGGGTCAGGTTTAGTTTGGTAGGCGAAGGTAGTATAATGGTTGGCCATAAATGGCGTATTATACGTTTCCAATTTCCAGTTGCTTTCATATTATAAATTAATATATATATATATATATAAATGAAAAACAAACAACAATGCAAAGTATATATCATTCTGGTCCCCCAACAAAATATGATGTGCTAATAATGGTTGCCACCCAATTTTTTAAATTATCGTGTATGAACCTCTGGTTTTGGTACCTTCCACTTAAGTGGGAATCATAACCAGCAACAATAACAATTCGATCATGTTTTCACTTTTTGTGGTGCTGCAAAAACTCCTGCAGACGCCACGCGGCGAGGTTCCTTTGGAACCGCCCCGTGGCATCTACGTCTATCTTCCCCACAATTGGCCGCGGCCCTTGCCGCAGTGGTAGGGTAAACCAGTGCTGGTGGGGTCGGTTTAACCGACCCCACCTGAAGAAAGGTGTTGCCCTCAAAGACCTTTGGAACACGGGGCAGTGTGGATGCGAATACTCAGTACTTCGATTCACAAACAAGAGGAAAACAAAACAAAACACTTGTGATACTGAATTCTCAAGAACACGATGAAAACCAGCATTTATGACCACTCCCTTCCCTAGTCTCCGGCCACACTTGCTTCACAAAGAACACGTGTATTTCTATGCTTTTCAGGATCGCAGACACTGTATTTGCACTTGCACACACTTAGGAAACTCCTCTGACTCCTCTGCCAAACTTTACGAAAACCTCTGCCTTTGTTCGACCGAGGCACGGCTAGGGAATCCCATTGATCCAGTCAGAACCTCAGATTCACAGAAAAGCTATGGAAAAGTTTCCATCATATCTAAAGTTAGGTGCTGACAGTCAAACGTCTGATTTTGCCCAGTACACGGCATTTAAATGAACACTTTCTTTGCACGTTTCAGGTAAATGGTTTACTGTGTTCGTGAAAAGAATGTACATGAATGTACTATGGTCAAATAACGACCATTTTCTCCCAAATTTTTGAATGTGTTTGCATGTCAAGGACCGGCCCAAATTGATGCTGAGCTCCAAGACCAAAAGGATCCACCACTCCGCCAATGAGCACGGTCAAATATGTTACGCGGCTACACCACATGACCCCAGGTCCTGAGATCAGCTCTTGGAGATTGGGCATCTGCTTCGTGGCAGAAGCAAGGCCCGTGGGCATTGGATGGCAACATTGACAAAATATGACAAAATTTTACAGCAAAATTCATCAAAATTCTTCCGAGCTGCTTGAAAACGTACAGCGACATGATTGGTCTTAGCCTCCCGTTCCTGATCCTGCCCAAAGCATACATTTGACGTTCACAGATTCCTGAGATTTCCTGAAGACTTAAAGGGATTCAAGCAAAAGACTCAATTCCTAGCTTTCCGTCTCTATCCCTGGCTCCTGAGGCTTCCAATTGGAGCCGGTGGTCTGTGCCCAAGTGGCACGAACCATTCGCACAATGACCAGAATCAGTTCAGGATAGTTTAGGGCGGTACTGGAGGATAGACGAAAGAATCCTGAGTATGCAAAAGTCGAACTGTGCAGGTGAAATTCATTTTAGCACGCATTTGCACTCCTTGCCTGCTTGCAACACACTTGAAGGGACGAAACGTGGAAAAAAAACTTCTGCAAGGCATGTCAAGACAGCCTGTGAATCCTAAATCCAACCCTGAAACAGATTTCACAACCTGCATAATTTGTCACCTCTCAGCATGGAATACCAAGTGGCTCTATAAAGGACAAAACAAGTTGCCGCACGAGAACGGAGCAACCATCAAGCCGCTCCTGGTCCGTTGAGTCTTGCCGCAGGAAACGTAATCTAACTCAACCAAGGCAGCACAAAGTTTCTGATTCAGTCCCATTCCAATTTTCAAAAATATGTTGCTTTAGCCAACCCTACAGAGTCCTACAATGCATGAAACGCTTCCTCAAAGCCCATGCCTCTGTCCGCGAGGGCTTGGACATGTTCTCAATTTCAGGTTTGCCTCAGTTTCGCAGAACACTCAAGGCTACCAACCGCCAACAAGATGGCTACAAGTGTCAGCTATAGCATGTTACATCTCAGCTCTCTTCCATTCTCTTCCAATCACACAACTCCAACTGCAGACCGGCAACGCTTGGACACGAGGAAGGATAAAGTAGGTGGCGCGTCAGCCGTCTCCTGTGATCGTGATGAAATCTTCCAATTTCCAGTGATTTGTCGTGAGAAAAGTATAACTTCGATATCACTGACCCGGCTGCGTGACTCGCGCCTTGTTGTCGAACATGCCACCGACTGTTGAGGCTTTGGAGCTCACGAGGCAATTGCGTCCCAAATGCAAGGTGGGCAACTTGTCGAGGATCTAGCACATGGTCAAGACATTCGAAAACCCAGTTTGCTCGCTTTCTAGCCTTGCGCCCCCTCACCTCCTTCCTCTTCCCGCGTCTGACATGAACAATAAGTTTTTTTGATTTCTATCAAACAAACGTACATCTTTCAACTTTGCTCTAGCAAATTTCTCTTTACCAAACTCACCACAATCAAGTTTACCTCAATCAAACCTATCTCTACCGAGTTTCTCTCTATCAGATTTGTTTATCTCTATCAAACCCTGCTCTACCAAATTTATCTTTGCCAACCTTCTCTCCAACAATGCTGTCTCGGTCGGTGCCTCATCACTCGGTTCACTGCTCCTGGAAGCAATTTCAACGCTGCCATTTTGGCCATTGTGGCGTTTACTCAAAGGGCCAGTACGCGAACCCAATCTAACAACGCAGTGTCTGTACGGGAGTATTGGATAAACAGAAAATAATAAACTGGAGATTTTGAAGATTATGAGGTTTCAGCCTGTCAAATCAAAACAATCAATGAAGTGAAGGCAGGATGGGGCAATTTTGCACCAGAAAATACAAATCAGTGAAGACACATGTGATTGTGGAAATATGTATGTATATATATATATTTATTTATTTATTTCTTTAGTTAGTTAGTTAGTTGTTTATTTATCTGTTTTTGTCTATTTATTTCTTGTTACAAGTATTTGAATATTATGAATATATATATATATATATTATATATTATATATATAATATATATTATATATAATATATATTATATATAATATATATATAATATATAATATATATATAATATATATAATATAATATATATATATAATATATATAATATATATAATATATATAATATATATATAATATAACATATATATTATATATATAATATATATTATATATATTATATATTATATATATAATATATATAATATATATAATATATATAATATATATAATATATATAATATATATAATATATATAATATATATAATATATATATATAATATGTGTGTGTGTGCCTATGCCGAATTATCTGTTTTTTCTTGAGAAAAGAGTGATGCAAGCAAAAAACAGAAACCAATTTCGTACAAAAACTGTGCGTATCCCCTTCGGAACAGCCATGAACGGTACGCCTCGGAGAATCATCATCCGCATCCATGGCGAAAATTTGTGGCCCTTGAGTGGCCTCACTGGTTGGCTCGAACGTGGATCCCAAACCAAAGTCCAGGGCCTAAATATATCTAAATGTGCTGTTTTCTTCGTGTAACGAATCTGTTTGTGTTTTTGTATCTGCATTCGGTTCACAGTAATCACCTGTAGGCAATGCTTCAGCATCAGCTGTATCCATCAACGGAACAAAGCATCCACCTCTAAGCACAGCAACTTTAGGGACCTTCCCAGTGATCAATTCAGCTTGTTAAGTTTCTCATGATTTCCTCCAATAATGGGCTATCTGAAGCACAACATGTGGCTGGCGAACAGCAAGCATGGGAAGGCCAACAGCACTCTTTTTAGTTCTGGAACCTAGAAATTGGGAGCGCCAACCAAAAGAGAAGCACTTTGTCGACGCAAGGGCTGGTACAAACGTGTCAAGCGTTCCTTGATCTTCCTACTGGGAAAAGCTATCCTACAAGACGTTGCAGATTATGAAGGTGCCCAACTGTAAGGAAGGCACCAAGTGTTACAGCAAAAGTACCAGATAAAAACCCATCAACCCAACCCCAGCGTACCCCAGTTGGTACTCTTTAGCAGAAATTAGGAAAACTTGTGTACAACTTCTTGTTATCAGATCTCGCACAAAGAAAGATGCAAACAGTGGCAGCCAATAGCGTCAAGGTGCAGTGCCGCCACAGTACTCATCCTCGTAGCCCTGGCAGACGACCCATCTCGAGTTTTCTTGGCTGCAGTCCATGGTGAACCAACCTAAAGGAAATTTTGTCTATCAAATACGGGTAAAACAAGGGAGGACTTGTGCGTCATTGGGCTGGTTTGAGTTAAAAAGTCAACAGGAATCACGTGTAATGTGTAACATGCAACATTTGTCCGGGGGTTGCCCTAGAATTTCCCTAACTATCACTGATCCCATTCTGGAGTGCAAAGGTTAAAAATCACAAAGACCTTAGGCTCGAAGTAATGAACAACATCCAATGGTGTGGTACTTTGAATGATCTATTTTGCGAGGTCTACCAGATTTCTGACCCATATCACCATGGAGATTTCCCCCATCGGAAGATGACACGCCTATGACTTCCGTAAAATGATGCTGATATTTCTGCAACAGTTGAATGAAGGGAACCAAGACTAGTTGGTTGCGGGTTGAAGCTGCGAAGATGCTGGGATGATTCAAGGTTCTCTTGCCAAGCAGCACTGAAACAATGACAATGACCCATATAATGCGGTAGTCTCAAAAAAAGCAACTCCCATTTGGGGACGGTTTCAATCCCACCCCAAAAAAAATGATGACTTGGGGATGGTGCAAATGGCATTGGGTGAACCCCACATTGCAGTACATTACAAACAATGCTGTCTCGGCCGGTGCCTCATCACTCGGTTCACTGCTCCTGGAAGCAATTTCAACACTGCCATTTTGGCCATTGTGGCGTTTACTCAAAGGGCCAGTACGCGAACCCAATCTAACAACGCAGTGTCTCTACGGGGGTATTGGATAAACAGAAAATAATAAACTGGAGATTTTGAAGATTATGAGGTTTCAGCCTGTCAAATCAAAACAATCAATGAAGTGAAGGCAGGATGGGGCAATTTTACACCAGAAAATACAAATCAGTGAAGACACATGTGATTGTGGAAATATGTATGTGTATTTATTTATATCATATATATATATTCATTTATTTAGTTAGTTGCTTATTTATCTGTTTATGTGTCTATTTATCTGTTTATGTGTCTAATTATTTGTTTTTACAAGTATTTTAATATTATGTATATCTATCTGTGTGTGTGTGCCTATGCCGAATTATCTGTTTTTTGTTGAGAAAAGAGTGATGCAAGCAAAAAACAGAAACCAATTTCGTACAAAAACTGTGCGTATCCCCTTCGGAACAGCCATGAACGGTACGCCTCGGAGAATCATCATCCGCATCCATGGCGAAAATTTGTGGCCCTTGAGTGGCCTCACTGGTTGGCTCGAACGTGGATCCCAAACCAAAGTCCACGGCCTAAATATATCTAAATGTGCTGTTTTCTTCGTGTAACGAATCTGTTTGATGTGTTTTTGTATCTGCATTCGGTTCACAGTAATCACCTGTAGGCAATGCTTCAGCATCGGCTGTATCCATCAACGGAACAAAGCATCCACCACCTTCCCAGTGACCAATTCAGCTTGTCATTTTTCGAATGATTCCTCCGCCTCTTTAGCAGAATTCAGAAAACTCGTGCAAGACTTTTTGGTTTTTTGTTTCATCCTCACCTCGTTGCTTTAAGCGTTCAGTTTACAACAAAATCCCGAAAACCAAGTAAAATCACAGCAAGGTCATCTTGAGCCCCACACCTCTTGAGTTATGCGCATCATTTCGTTCTGCGATACGACGTTCCGAACAATTTTCCTGACATCCAATCACTGCTCTCATTCACATCACACTTCATGAATTAGATGAATTGAAAGCTTGGAATTTCTGCTTTCTCAACACTCTCAAGCTGTCCACAGTAACTCCTTAGCTCCCTAAACCTGCACAAAAAACGTCGCCCGTTTTTGGTCGCCTGAGTTTCAGCATAAAGGTATCATCCTGGCAGCGTTTCCTCAGGATCAGATTGAAGAGTCTGGTGGCATGCTGCTTGTTACCCTCTGGTAATTTAACGTAGCTATTGAAAATGGTGATTTATAGTGGATTTACCCATTAATAATGGTGATTTTCTATAGCTACGTTAGTTTACCAGAGGGTACATGTACTTACTGCCATCTAAGAAATACCAGAGTCTCAAGACAGCTTCAGTTGACCATTGCTCATTCTCAAATGGAAAAACAGAAGCTGTTGCCCCGCCAAGAGACTTCACGTCCTCCACAATCATTCGAATTGATAAATCCCATTTGATCGCCTCGGAGCAACGCTGCAACTGGTGCCACTGGAATTCCAGGTTTCTACCATCCTTAGACAGGTGAAACTTGAATCGGTGTCATGCTGCCCAGTATCCCAGAGCAAAACAGGATTTGGATGAGGCAATGGAACCAGCTGTTCCTTCCGTCGGCGACCTAAAAAAGGTCGCCTCGATGTTTTTTTGGAACCATTAAACTCATTAAACATAGCCCATATCCTGTCATAGTCCTTATTTTCGCTTATCATCACTTATCATAATAATAACCCCCAATAAACCAGTTGGTACCAGCCCCAAACCCAACCAAACCACCGGCGTATGTTCAATGGTTCGATCTGGAGAGTAACTCAAATAGCATCCAATCCGCAACCCCTCGAAGCAGCGCTTCAACTGGTGCCGAGCAACTGAAAATACAACCTTAGCACCAAGTGCACCAAGTGCACCAAGTGCACCAAGTGCACCAAGTGCATGAGCAACATCACGAGCAACATCCAGCTGACGCTTCATACGCTTCATTTTTCTATTATTCAAGAATTTGATTTTGGCAAGATTTGATGATTTTGATGATTTTGTCTAATTCCTCACACAATGCGAAATCAGTACAAACTGCAAAGAAGTAGCTCCTTTGCGCCAATCGAGAAAGGCTCTCCACAAACTGTACAGTAGCAGCAGTGCAATCAGCATCAGCTGCAAAACGATGGAAACGATCATCAAATCATGGCCTCAGGAGCACATTGAATCCTTTTGCTGACTGAAACAAACCTGCCAATTCTTCAGGCATTGCCAAGATGCAAAAAGGGAAGAGTGACATGGACTCCATGGACTCGCCCTTCACCAACAAGCGAATCCTTGGATGCCAACGCTGTGAAAAACACTCGCAGGACCACAATTGGGATGCTTGCCATAAGTTGTCGTCAGTTGTGCCAACGGCAGCATGTCACATAACTTCTGCGCCCTAAATTCAGACATGTGGCCAGCAGGCCAGCATTAGAGTGCACAGTGCATGGTTAGCATGGTTCCAGTTCGCTTAAATTTTCCAACAAAAAAAATTAAAACCCAAATGGATTGATGCAAGCGTCGGAAGGTACATGGCTCCAGCTAGCAAAACCGAAAAAATATTTTCGAGTGATGGTTGCAAGAATGATAGATAAAAAATGTGTCTAACAACCCACACTACGAAGATGAAAACAAATGAGGCACGGATGAGAGGAACCGGAAATCATTCAATGATTTCTGTGTTTTGTTTTGAAGTTGTTGAAACTCATGAATTGGACGTGTAGCATGAAATGGCATACATATGATATTTTGTGCAAACATGCAATCGAAATGACAAGCACCTCCACACATGGAAACTGACTGCAGCCAAACTCTCCGCGGGGGAAATTCAGTGAGTCCGGCATGTTGAACAGAAAAGGGCACAAGTGGCCCAGTAAATCAAATGGGCCATAATGGGCCATCAAAATCAATCAAATGTATGGTTGAAGAACGGTTGAAGTGGTATGACCCGCTATTTACCAGTTTTCATCTCCAGGGTACTTCCAATCTCCAGGTTACTTCAATGGAATCGTATACATGCAACTGTACAAATTTGATATTTGCCGATGCAATTAAATGGATTCAAAGAATGCAAAAAATCAATACAGCAAGACTGTGTGGCAGTTGTTTAGGGTTTTTGCATGTTCTTCCATCTTTTCTCCTTTAGGTGCCATTATCCTTTCAACCGCCTTGTGTAAGTTTGGAACTCTAAAACCACACAACGTTTTCTCCAACGGCATCCTTCCCCTGCCCTAGAACAGTTGCAAAACCCTACCACGAGACTACGCAAATTCACCCTTGGGGGTACCCCACTTGTCCACTCAACCTGTTTGTTTTCCTCTAACGGAACGCACTTCACATACTATGAACAAACACTACACTGGTGAAACTCGTCAAATTTATGCACATGAACGTCATCACATCCCTCCAAGAGGTAAACAACAGACGGACATGAGTAGCACCTGCGCTTGGTGTGGGCGAGCCATTGCCTTTACCACCCCACTGCAGGTCTCATGACAGGCCACCAAACCAGGGACGACTTGTCGTGTGCCTTTCCTACCCGGTGTTGTTTTTCAATTATTTTAAATTGTCACGGCAATTTTGATTTTGAATGATGCCCACGTCATGGTTCGTCTTCCTCACTGTCTGTATCCGGTTTCTTTCCTTATGGTGGTAAGCACAGCATATACGCTTGAAAATAAACCCAGGTGGTGTTCCATGTATTTTTTTTCTGGAACCAAAAGCGCCTGAAGATTCGAAACCAATTACGTTTTTTGATTTGTGCTATGAATGCACACAAGTGTACAACTGCTATATGCTAAAACGATCCAAAACTGGGATGATTACACATGCGGAAATATTCAGAACCCTGCTTGGATACCAGTTTTTAGCTAGATATCACTTTGCACTCCGCGGGAATCATCACAGTCCATCAGATCTCCTGTATTGGAACAATTATTGGTTTGGTGGAAAGCTGGCAGCAAAGCCGAGTCGCAGATTTTGTTTCTGCAATCTGAATCGTTTCTATCGTTGCCACCTTCGCTCAGTTTCCAACAAAAGTTTTGTTGGCTCTCAACATCGTCATTCTCATCGGACAAATCTGCTCCATAGTGCACCAACGTCCACTCGTCTGGGTCGGACGCTTCGCACATTTCATCGCGCGTGTACCTGGCGTGTTTCTCATTTTTTCTTTCAGCAGGTCCGCTCATGCTGTCGTCATCACTTGGTGGCCGCGGTTTGGATGCGAAAATGATCGAAGGAAATTTAGAAGTCAAACTTCCGACAATATGGACAGATGAAAAGCAGAGACGGGAAGAGTCAGAGACGAGAAGAGAAGAGAAAAGAAGAGAAGAAGAAAGAAGACCAAAAAGAGAAAGTCTCCGAAGAAAGAAAATCCAGGCGCGCGAAAAGGTAGGAAAGTCGCGAAACACTGTGTTTTTCCATGGTTTGTGGCTCCGGAGGGTCGAAAAGTAGGCTAGTTTTATTTCTGTGTGCCACTTGGCTGCACACTTGTGACGCAGGGAAACCTTTTCAATCTTGATCTGAAACTGCGAACTTCTACCATGTCTTATAGATACTCTGAATGATACGACTAGTGCAAATGTCACAGCACAATCCGATCGCCGCAAGCTCTCTTTTTTTCGAGTGGGGATTGCATCGCTGAGCTGGTCGCGCACTGGCTTTGGGTAGGCCAGGTGCGTCTAACTCGACATCAAAAAATTTCAGGATAACATGATCCATGTCACGCTGGGAATCTTCCTGTCTCCAGATAAATCTGAAGTAAAGTGCTACGGATGACCAGCGTCAAATTGGCTTCATACTCCTGCATTGATTCAAGGGCACGGAGTTGAAGCTCAAGCGCCCGGTGAAGCACAATTTTGCATCCGTGAGGAAAAATGGAACATCTTCGTGAAGTTGCGCTAACTGATGCGTTTGGCCCTTTGTACGGGCAATGACTTCCCTCAAATCCAATAACGCACTGATGTAGTGACGAAAAGGTAGATCATCATCATGAGAAGAAGACATTGCACGAAGGGAGGGTGTCTTGGGCAGGGACGAAAAATAGAAAGATGTTTGAACATGTTAAATTGGACATCTGTCAAGTTAACATGTCAAAAAGTTCCAAGAGTTGACAACACATGTTGTTGTGATCACATGTCATGTAAACTCATGGAACAAAAATCGCAACACTAGTTGGGTGCTTCACATGAAGCTGGATCCATAAAGACATTGGTACGAAATATATGGCGTGTGCAGTCGTTCACCAAGATTCACTCTCAAGTGTTTCCCAGAAAAAAGGTGGCATCATGATTCTCATGAGATTTTCAGCTTATTTCTGTGTGCCACTTGGCTGCACACTTGTGACATAGGGAAACCTTGACAATCTTGATCTGAAACTGCGAACTTCTACCATGTCTTATGGATACTCTGAATGATACGACTAGTGCAAATGTCACAGCACAATCCGATCGCCGCAAGCTCTCTCTTTTTTCAAGTGGGGATTGCGTCGCTGAACTGGTCGCGCACTTACCCCAGGTTATGGCCACTCAGCCACATGGTCTCGAAACATATCCTCGTGCTTTCTAGTTCCTTCCATTCTGATATGCGGGTTCTGGAAAGGTGGTCAGAGGGATTGTATTGGCTAGGTCCTAGGCACCCTTTCCAACCAAACTTGACAGTTGTGGGTTTCCTCTATGAAGAAGATCCTATCCAGCATGCTGTCACTCGACATGTTCTGCGACCACATTTTCAGAAAACCACCTCTGACCACTTCGCTGTCCGTGAATGCTACCAGTCTATGATTGGAAAACTTGGGGCACCAGCTTAAAGGCAATGAGCAAGGCTAGCATTTCAAGCTCTTGGATAATGGTCACCTGACCATCCTTGTCAATCATTTGAACAAGGTCACTAGTGACTTCGTCGCTGAAGAAAACTAAAGCCTCGCCACTTTCGGCGTAGATAACTCCCCCAACTCCGCTGTACCCGCCAACTTCAAAAGATGCGTCCACATACAAATGCACATGCCCTGACAAGGGTCACAAGACTTTCTTAGGGGCGTTGTGCACCAGGATACTTTTTTATTAACTTCAAGGCATCGGTGGTCTCATCGCCCATGATCTTGCGTCCACTATGAATGTGTTTGGAGACTATGCGGGATGAGGTTTCGAATTTTTCTGCCGAACAGTTGCCCACTGGCAAAGAGCAGGCGACCCCTAAGTCTTTCCCCATCACTGCGTTTCAAGGTACCGGAGGAAAGGACGCTGTCAATGGCTTCACAGAGTTCAGTGACCCCGTCCAGGTGTTTGAAACCAAGGTTAACCCTTCGCCAGACATTTTGAAGTCGAGCTGGACACCCAAAACCTTGCACACTGTGTCGTATGGCAACAGCTTATCGCTGGATAGTTTCCACCTTCAAATGCTGAAGAGGGACGTGATTGTCAAGTCAGTGTGCTTGCTTGTGGCTTTGAACTCTTTCATCAACATACTAGAAAGGGAAAGATTGTCATGATCAAGACAAGCAGGTGCAAGGAGCTAGTTTTGGGTTCGTTTTTGGCACCTGAAACTGCGAGACGAAATTGGGGGCCCCCTTGAACACAGCACATCGAAGGTGTCACCAAGAAACTGTTCATTCCTCAATAAAACGAGCTGCGTGCAGACATTAACAAGATTTGTTTGGGGTTTGTGCATATGAAAATACAGCAGAAGGAAAAGGAAAAAAGCGTTGCAAACAAAAAGAACGGGTAAAGAACAGATGATCAAGACGTACGGGAAGCGAGGTGTGTGCAGATCCGCCTGCATGGAATTTCCCGGTGCAAGTATGCGACTCCAACTACATAACCTTAAAGCAAATCTAAATCATTGACATACTTGTCGCCAAATTTCACAAAGCCCATAATGCCACGCCACAGCCCACAGCATGACGCTTTCAAGACACCAGGACAAGCTTCTCCAAACTCCAGCCCAGAAAGCAGGTGCTGTTAGTCGCTGCTTGTGCAAAAGTGGCCCAGCATTTTTATTCCAAGCTTTTCAAACCGTGGTTGCAAACCCGTCAATACAGGGATCTAAAAAATATAGATACCCTGACTATTAGTACCATTAAATTGAAATACTTCGACAGAAACAAAAACGCAACGTCCTTCAAAAACAAACGCCTCAAATGATACCAAGGCGAACCAAAAGGAGCTGACAACTGACGACTTGTCTGAGAGCTGCCGCATGCAAAGAATCTTTTTTCAGCAAAGCTTTAGGTCGGATGGTTGGATCAATGCTTCCAGCACATACGATCAAAAAGACCTTTGAAGCGGGGAGTAAGGTAACACTGACGGACAGCCGACCAAATCCGATACACCACCGGACCAATAGAGATCGAGCGTAAGGGCCCAATTCCGGAATGGATCCCGTGTTCAATTGGAGATGAATCTGACAGCCCAATCACGAAGACCGAGCGGCCAACAACCTGCATGTTCGCAAGTCTGGTACTAGTGTCGTAGGTATGGGACCCACCCTAAACCCTCCCAAACGAAACACGGGTCTACGCTTTGCGTCACCTTTACAAATCTACGAAAACACGCAGTCCTAGTATCCATAAAGAAAAACTGAGGCTATCGCCACGGTATATGTATCACCAATATCTCAAACCTCGCGTTATATAAGTCGACCGACGAAACAACTGACATGTGCACAAAACGGAAAAACATGCCCAAAAGGTCTTCTGCTGTGCTCCACCGAAAATCAATACAAAACATTTCCAGTGGAAAACGCGCTCTCTTCTTTTTTCCTCCTTCAAATTTAAACACTGCAAAAAGGTGTTGGCTACAACGACCCATCTCATCTGTTCATCACTTGCCTTTGATTGGCATTTCCGAGTGAATGAACCCCCCGGGGTCTGGGTGGGTGGGCACTAAAATTTGCTCCACCACATTTGATCCGCTTAACACCGAAGCGATCAAATAAGTTCATGAATTGTTCAAGAAAAATAGGCACAACTGTACAAATAAAAAACACAATCACACCAATTGGAAATAAGAGCCGTATTTCCAAAAAGATTCACCGGATGATTTCAAACCGATTCCGTGAAACATCCACATGAAAGAACCCAATCAAAAACAAGGAAACTTGACCTACACCTTTGAGGCTAGGTTGCCAATTTGGTTTCCACAAGAAACCCTCGAAGTTCCCTTGTCATAACTTCCGAGTGTATCAGAAACAGGGTAACTTCCGAACCCTGGAAGGACACAGGACCGCGTAGCGCAATAACCCGCGTATGCCACCGGAGGGTAGACCAGACAGGTAGGCAAAAACCGGACCACGCGAGTCAAGACCGGACAACCGCCGCGTGTCACCTACTACCAAATACACAGTCGCAACAGGTCGCGAATGCGTACTAGTGTCGTAGGTATGGGACCCACCCTAAACCCTCCCAAACGAAACACGGGTCTACGCTTTGCGTCACCTTTACAAGTCTACGAAAACACGCAGTCCTAGTATCCATATAGAAAAACTGAGGCTATCGCCACGGTATATGTATCACCAATATCTCAAACCTCGCGTTATATAAGTCGACCGACGAAACAACTGACATGTGCACAAAACGGAAAAACATGCCCAAAAGGTCTTCTGCTGTGCTCCACCGAAAATCAATACAAAACATTTCCAGTGGAAAACGCGCTCTCTTCTTTTTTCCTCCTTCAAATTTAAACACTGCAAAAAGGTGTTGGCTACAACGACCCATCTCATCTGTTCATCACTTGCCTTTGATTGGCATTTCCGAGTGAATGAACCCCCCCGGCACCGAGGGACGGCCAATCACCACTTTTCAAGCTTCTGTCTTTTTGATTTTGGCAACTTCTTTGGGAGCACTCGTTTCGTCTGCTTTTCTTTCATCAGTTCAGAATGGGAGTCGCTCGCATGTTTCAAGAAAGTCTCCAGGACCAACCATTTCTCTCTCTTTGGATCCCATCTGACTCTCGGGAACCCCTCAAACTTTTCAAACTTGCCGTTGGTGAGGTCATCTGCTAACTGGTTAAAATCCCTTGCTATCCATTCCAAACTAAGCTCACACCGACCCAAACGCAAGGTCTCAGAAAACTCCATGATCAGCAACGTCAAAGGAAATTTTGTACTCATCCACTTCGACAAGGCATATGTGTTTGACTGGTTGTCAGTCTTCCCTCGCAAAAAACATGTAGCAGTGTTCTTTTGCCCTTCTCGTGGCGCCCACAACTTCACCGCCACAAGACTGGCTAAGAGTTCCAGTGAAGCAATGACCCGTTTTGGATCCCGTTTCAAAAAGATCCATGGCGCCCACTCTCTATCCACTTCTTCCGAGAACCACTCCACAATCTTCCCCTGGCTGTCTTGTCTGTAACCTCCAATCCAAGCCGAATGTTCTGTCGCCTTGGCATCCGTAAAAAACAACAGATGCTCTCCATCAAGTCTCCCCAGCGGTGGTGGGGTGTGTAGATCTCCACCCGCCTTGATCCTGTCCGCTAAGAAAAGAAGTATTGCTCTCAGCATGGCTGGGATTCTCAAGGTTCCACGCTTCCCCCGGACTGCAGCATTCCAACTATACAAGGGGGCCAAAAACGGCCGCTCCCACAATAAGGCAGATGCTGAAAAACCTAGTCTCCCCAGCCCCTGCTCAAATACTTTCTGCGTCACCTTACCAGAGGCCGCCAAGCTTCCAACCCAATTGCACATCCAAGCCGATCGTCGCGGTGACAATCCTAACCTGAAAGTGGCATAGTCCGTGTACAGGCCAATCCATTTACCTTCTGTCCTCCCCTTTGCTTGGCCCACTTGAAAGGAAAACCCAGCGCAGACAGGTACAAAAAACTCAAGACCAGTCCTTGCCTGCCTGAAGAATCTGCACCCAAACCTTCCAAATCATCTGCAAAAATCAAAAGCTCCACTGCTCGCTCCGGCCCCAACAATTCATGGACCAGACGGATCCCTGCACCTGAGATCCTCCCCCACCAGTAACTCGCACTGGCCACTCCAAAGGTTCCACAGTTGTTGACGTACAGGAAAGGATCAGTTTCCTTGACCCTACAAGCTAAAAGACCCCGCTCTGCAGGATCGTGAAGGAAGCGCCTGTGCGCCTTGCTAATGTCCCCTACCAGACTCACCAAAGCTTTCCTCCGCTCCTTGTAGTAAGACAAAAGGTATTGTTTTTCCCTCGCCCCAGGACTGCGTGTTTTGTCTCTGCACTTGATCCTGTGGTTAAGTTTTGTACCATGAGTCGCGTCATGGATGATTCTCCTTTTACCTGACTCCGCATCCTCCACCAGCACTGCCAATGAAGAGATTGCAACGCGGACCCCAAATCTACGCTTGGCCTCTTCCAACGACATCTTCTGCATAAGTCCTTTCGCACATTCCTGGTCAAAATGCTCCCTAACGAAATCTTCATGCTCTTGAACTGATTCATAGTTGTTTCTCCAAACTTCCCTCTGCATGAAGGGGTCTTCCTCCAACTTCCAAGCCGTCTGCTCCTCGTACATGTGAGGTGTGCGTGGCAAAGGCTTCAAGATACCTACCGGGTACCCCTCTTCTCCTTGTAAAAGAAAATCCCTGTCAGTGTCCTCGCACTTTACCAGTAACTCTCGCATGAGACGCAAGAAGAAAGGTTGCCCCTCAGCAACCTTGTCCAAGTGCTCTTCCTCGCAACCGTGCTCCTGTAGGAGCCTTATCCAAAGTTTACGCAAGCACTGCTTGAGCTCCTCATTTTTCACCAAAGAACAACCAGCTTCCCCTTTGACCGCCATCTCAAAACAAGTCCTGTCCAGGTTAGTCCCTGGAGGCAAATGCTCACATACCAGTTGCACTGTCTTTTCCCTGAGAATCTTCCAAAAAATGTTCTGTGACCAAATACGTTTCTCCACATCCCAGCGCCCCATCGAAGCCAAACCTGCTCCATCATGAAAAGCCCTTGATTTCCCCGGGGTATGACAGAATCTCGGTTCTCCCATACCTCCCACCAGCTTTCTGCCTTCGGGCTTTGAAACTGGAAAAACAACATTGTCCAGTTTGTCTCCAGCCCCCTCGGTTGCAGTGACAATGGTGGTTTCTTCCTGGGATGTTTTTTGCAGAAAACTTCCCAATATCTCTCCAGCAATCCATTTGCACATTTCTGATGGCCACTGCTCTGTGCCTGTAGTCTGAAAGTGTCCGGCAGAAAAACCAATGAGCTGTTTCGCCGCTGCTCGTTGTTGCAATGGTCCCAGGTAGTATCCCTGGTCATCAAAAAATGGTTTCCCCTGCAGAAAAAATGAGGGCAATTTTCCAAACTTGCAGAGTAAAAGTCTTGTCGGTTTGAGGTACTCTGTCCCAAAATCCTGTTGGTAAAAAGCCGCTGTTGTGATGCCCTCCTTTTTTAACAATATGTCAAAGTCCAGCCACTGCCACATGCTGGAAGGTCTGTTGCCCTGGTTCTCTCCAGACTTCACTGCTCCCAAGTCTTCTGGGTTCTCAAAAAGTGCCAATCCCTCTGTATCTGCCTGTGCAGCAAAAGCAAGAAATGAAAAATCCGCCAACACATTTCCCCAATCAGCTCTCTTTCTTTCTGACCAAGTTAGCCGTTTGAAACCTCGTGGAAAAACAAATGACCTCACAGGTCGAGGTCCTTTTCTGTTCGCCCAAGTCGCCCGAGAAAACGTGCTGCACGGCGGGCTGAGCAAAACTGCGTCATATTGGCCAGTTGAAATTTTGTTTAACAAATATTCCCTGACTTTTGGCAGCGTAACATCCAGGTACGGTCGCACCTGGATATCCACCATCTCCACTTGCACCGTCACTCCAAGTCTCCTTGAGAGTTTTCGCAACCAGGCTGCTATTGAATTCTTCCTAGGCTTACCGGAGAAAAGATATAATACTCGACAAACTGATTTGCCAGAAGTCTGTCCGCCACTCCTCTCCTGTCGAGAGCCTTGTCAGTGACCGGTCGTATCCGGTGCCTTTGTATCCTTGCAATTCATCGCGTTGTGGCCTTTCTTGAAACACTTGTTGCACAGGTGCGCAAACTTGCATCCCTTGTGAGTGCACTTGCCCGCATTGAAGCGGAAACATATCTTTTGACCATCGGGAGCCACTGCTGCCCCCTTTGTTGAGCTCTTGCCCTTCCCTTTTCCTTCCTTTCCTTTTGTCTTCCCCTTTCCTTTGGGGTTCCAGTCTTGCTGCGGGTAAGATCTCTTGCTGTAAAGGGCCAAGGGCGTGATGAAATATCTTTCTTTCGTCACTGGACACTTCCAAGCCTGTTCCATCGCCGCTCCCAACTTCAGTTTGTCAGTGAGCATCAACTGATAAGCTTTCTTCCGTATCGCCTGCTCATATGATAAAACCAGGCTCCACGGTGGAGTTTGTATTTGTTGTCCATTCAAATCAGTCGCTGACAAACCAGAGAAAAAATCACCCAAGATATAATCTTTGTAACGGTCAAAGAGCTCCTTGGATATGTCCTGAATTTCCTCCCTGTTGGTGTGCTTCAAAGCTAGCATAATCAAAGCATTCTGCATAACCGACAGTCTCCTACGCAACTGTTCCGGTCCAGACGGCAACGCCACTGTCGTCGCACCTTTCTTCACCGTCAAGCTGCCCTTCGAGTCAAAAACTGGAACCAAGACGTCTGGATCCACCTCGTCTTTGGATACCACCTCGGCTAATGTCTCAGCCCTGAACTCGCCATTCTCCAACTCCTGCAGTTTCTTCTCCAAGAATTCCTTGGACGGCGTCACCTTGTCCTCCAAACGTCCATGTATCTCCATGAAGGCATTGCGTAGACTTATATAGTCTCCAGTCGGGATAGGTTTGGTCCATTCCCTGGTATCCATCTCTGCCTCCACTTCCGCCTGACGTTTCATCTTCGTCTGGGCTTCTTTCCATGCACACATCACAGAAGCCACTTGCGCTCTCTGTTCCAAACCTGCAGTCGCATCAACCCCAAAGGAGTCTCGCAGCACATCCACCAAGTCCGCTTCGGACCGGAAAAATGACGAAAATTTTTGCACTGTCGTCACTTTGTTAGTAAAGAAGGCAGCCTGCACATCATTGGACACATCGTTTCTATTCAGTGTGAAGCGCAAGTCAGTGCTTCCCAACTTCAGGGCATCCTCCACTGAGATAGGTGCCACTGCCATCGCTCGATCACAACGCGTTGACAAAAGCAAGTTGACCCGCTTTCCAGGAAATCTGATTCCTACAAAAAACCTCCAAGTTTTCATCAAGACATTTGAAGGTCTTGCCCTGAACTCGGAGTCCAGACAACTACCAAACTCGCCCTAGATTTCCTAACAAACATTTGCAGCTTCAAAACTTGAAATCGGAAAACAGAGATGAGGAAAAGTATGGGAAACACCGACGACCTGTTTTCCCGTTTATTTCAATATATTGTCCCTTTGAGCCACCCGAGGATCTGCGGATCCATCTGCTCACTTTATTCCCTATCTTCAACTCCGGCTTGTCTCAAGCATTTCTTTTCCGTTCCTCGAACTCTGACGCAAAAAGAAAACTGCCTGCTCTCATGAATGAAAAAAGTTTGACTGCCTTCCGGGAGTCTCTTCTCTTTCCGGCTCCAAGCAAAAAACGATCTCTTGTTGCAAAAATTCCGGCAACAAAGCATCTCAATACTCACCCCTTTCTTCCTGGCTGTGTCTAATCCGAGCTCCACGCTGTGAAACTAACATGCTGCGCATCTTACGCAGTGCTAGTACTTTTCCGTTTGGTTTGGGACTTTGGGGGGCGACTTTTTGACCTATTTTTGGAGCCCCTTTTTTGGGCTAAAAGTCGCCCCTTTTTAACCCCCAAAGCAGTACCAAACCAACGGGAAAATTACCACGCAGTGCAGGTTTCCGGTTGCCATGTTTAACATGCAATCTCTGTGACACGAACCCGACAGAAAAACAAAAAGGTCCCTCATGACTACGTTGCACCTGGATGCACACTGAAATAGACTCCAAAGAAACCATGTCCGTCTAAACAGTCCGTCTCCAAATGCAACTGTCCTTCCCCGCATTTGGGTTTCCTCCAAAGTGGAAGCACCAGGAAAACCACAGCATCCAAGGTTGCAATTTGCCCCAAAACTTAAAACAATCAAATTGACAAGCAAGTACAATCTTAGGTTTCCGGCGTCGCTTTCAACGTCCCTAAGTTCCTGTGGCCTCCATTTCCATTTTCCACATCTAACATGCTTGAAGGACCTTTGAAATTTAAACGGGTGAAAACTGCCAGATGCTGCTATTCTGCATTCCTAACTGCCACGGCAAATGTGTGTGTCCAGCTATCTACACTGATTCAATCACTACTTTCTGAAGAAGAACTCTGAGAGTTTGACGACGATGTTGATGAGCTCGATGAACTCGACTCCTCCAGGTTCTCAAAAGATTTTGGCCAGCACACCTTGCAAACGTGCGAAAGATTTTGGCCAGCACACCTTGCAAACGTGCGTGAAGCGACTTTTGTCTGGCATCTCCATAAACTCTTCAGATGACTTGAAAACCATTTCTCTACCCATCCAGCATCCTCCCTTCACTTTGTGCAACCGCTTGCAACGGCTATTAACCGCCACTACTATGTAAGTCGCATCTCGAGCTTCTCTCATTTCTCTCTCAGGTTCTGTCTCTGCTGCTATCACCCTAGCGGCCTCTGAGTTTTCAACATTACTTGAATTTTCGCCATCCATAGCTTCTCAAAGACCCTGTGGTTCCCAACGCATTGAGTCCTCCAACCACTGGACGGCCGCTCTGATGTCAGGATCACTCCAAACATCTACTCTGTCAGTCAGCCATGAAATCGCTGATTCCAGAATCTCCTGTTCATCCAAAATACGAAAACGACTTTTGTCTCTAGCTGCCTTTGCAAACTGCTGCTGCAACTTTGTCACTACCCCGCTATACATACGTATGTAAGTGTCAGACCCATCAGGTTTCCAGCGTCCTAGCAAATCACGCTCTTCCTTAGGAACGCGTAATAGTGCCAATCCTGTCGGCAAGGTTGCACGCTCTGAATGTTCAGTCCAAAAAGTTGACAGTATTGGATCCATTTGCTGCTGATCAGTTCCAAGGCGTTTCAAACCCTTTCGCAGTCGTGCAGAGTATGACACCACATCATTGTATGAGGCCATCACCTTCCGAAAGCCTCCCAGGTCTGCTGTCAACTTCGGAAGTAGATAACCCCTCCGGAAATCCGCACCTTCCCTCAGCAAATCAAAACCTGTCTTCAACCAAAATGGTGAGGCAATGTAAGCAAATTCTGAAATGCACAGGGGAAGCTCTTGGACCCGTTTAGTGGGGCCTGTAGTCTTTGTTACCCTCAAAATTGCTGTCAATCGGTTCCCTGAATAACGCAACTCGCTCGGCGAGATCTTCTGCACATCGTCCCACCTCAGGGTTCCCCAAGATTTCACAAGTTTGATCCAGGCCACTACACGCAACCCAACTACCAGCGTCTGGTCCTCCACAGCCTCTTCCAATGCCTCCAGCATTGCTGCCGGATACCTCGGAGCCCTTTTCAAGGGTGGTGCATCTTTTGAAAGCATCTCTACAATGTAGTCCCTGACAGAAGCGACCACCTGGGATGAGCCCACCTGTTCATCCCTCCGTACGCATGCAGTCTTCTCCATCCACGTGACTGCCTTCACTATCAGAACTAGCTGGCACAGTTGGTCCACATGGCTCATCATACCTGCAGAATAAATATTCCACTAAATCTCCAGCTGTACCTGCCCTGTAGAAGCCCTTAACCGCTTCCATCCATTGCAACCATAGTTTCCAGGTCTTGACATACCTCTTCAACGTCGAGGCACGTGTCCTACCTGCTAAGGCAAGGTGCAAATGTTTTGCACTGACACAATGCTCTAACTCTCCAAGTGCAGGGGCATCCATTTTCTTAAGCTCCAAGTACAATTCCTTAGCCCAACGGTCCTTCGTTTCCGTCTCCTTCTGGGCACGGGCTTGAGCCTCGTCTGGATCCAGAAACCGCTGTCTCTCCGGTCTCTGTGAAGGAAAAAGTTGAGTCGAAGCCGCTGCTGTATCACTACCTGAAGGCTTTCCAGAACCTATCAGCGCTTTCTTATCTTGCAGAATCTGTGCATGCAGTGGATCAAGAATGTGATCCCCTCGAAGCCGCTTGTTCAAAGGCTCATCTCTTCTGGCATCCCTGATCCAAATTTCCATATGTTGTACAAAAACAGCCTCGCAAATAATACCCAGTTCTGCACACACTTGACTTGCAATATCTGTAGCATCATTCTCAGTGAAAACTGCAAGCTTCTTCCCAACCAATCCCTTTTGTTCCAAAACCTGCCAGAGCCGCCGGAGCCTCTGCTCTAAATCACCGTCCAGATCCATGAGCCTTCCTAGAAGGCTGGGCTAGCCGAAACCCCTACACTAAAATTTGCTCCACCACATTTGATCCGCTTAACACCGAAGCGATCAAATAAGTTCATGAATTGTTCAAGAAAAATAGGCACAACTGTACAAATAAAAAACACAATCACACCAATTGGAAATAAGAGCCGTATTTCCAAAAAGATTCACCGGATGATTTCAAACCGATTCCGTGAAACATCCACATGAAAGAACCCAATCAAAAACAAGGAAAGTTGACCTACACCTTTGAGGCTAGGTTGCCAATTTGGTTTCCACAAGAAACCCCCGAAGTTCCCTTGTCATAACTTCCGAGTGTATCAGAAACAGGGTAACTTCCGAACCCTGGAAGGACACAGGACCGCGTAGCGCAATAACCCGCGTATGCCACCGGAGGGTAGACCAGACAGGTAAGCAAAAACCGGACCACGCGAGTCAAGACCGGACAACCGCCGCCTGTCACCTACTACCAAATACACAGTCGCAACAGGTCGCGAATGCGAGAAAACTGGCACAGCCTCTGATAAAGACATCAGGGAGTTGATCAATCAGAACTACTTTGTGCAGCTAATGAAGAGCGTCCAACGGTACGAAGCTGACAGCGCAGCGGCAGAAGCAAGCACAGCATTTGCGCGCACGGTGACCGGGTCGCCTTGCAGCAGGCCTCACGGAGCACGGATGGGACGAGAAGAGACAGCATCTCCAAAGCAGACCCACCGCGAATGATTGGCCCATTGAGCAGCCAGCAACGTGCACATCTGAGACGGTGAGAGTGAAAACGGGGCGGGTCAAACAAAGATTCCTCAATAAACTGATTGAGGATCACACCTAGCCCACCACTTGAGACACAAATGTCACGAGATGACATAGAATCAAAGCAGACCCAACTGAATGTTTCAAAGTGAAGTGCTCTTGAGTGAGTTTTCAAAACACCTTTGCAGAAAGAGAAACACGGATATTGAAAAGTATCAAACAGTTAAACAGAACAAACTGACGTTTCCTTCAACAATTTTTGTGTTAGCTTGAAATAAGGCAATCATCTTCTTCGAAGAGCGCTAGCTTATTCCAAGCAAACCGTGCTTGCAAACCCGGGATCTTTAAAATCCAGATACCTGACTAGTAGTACCATTGAATTGAAATACTTCGACAGAAACAAAAACACCACATCCTTCAAAAGACAAACGCCTCAAAATGATAAAAAGGCGAACCAAAAGGAGCTGACAACTGACGACTTGTCTGATAGCTGCCGCATGCAAAGGATCGTTTTTCAGCAAAGCTTTGGGGTAAATATCTCGGATGGTTTTTTTTTCCGTCCATCGCCTCTTGGCTTTCGCCAGGTCGATCATAGTGCATGAAACGAATTAATTGCAACAATTGGGTCGTGATACAAATGCCTTCACGGCGCATCAATGAACCCAACCGTAATGCTGGCATAGGGACCGGCTACACAGTCCTGGATGGTAGTCACAATGCCGAAAACCACAACACAGAACAAGACAAAAAGCAAAAACAGAAAAAAACAACACGCCAAACAACAAACAAAACACACAAAACGCAAAACCGGCATTGTGGACAGGGCCAGCTCAGTCGGAGAAAAGTGATGTCTTATGCATCATCGCAGAGTCATCAGTATGGCGTGAAATAAACAATCAAAAGCACAGCAAAGAAACAAAGACATCGCCATACAGAAAGACATGTGAAGGAAGCAACAAAACTCTGAGCGGAAACCAGGGCTCCCCCAGCCAGGAGCCCCGAAATCACCCAGGGTAAGCCGCACGGGCATAACGAATCACATGTCTGAAACATTCCTGAAGACTAGCAGTGACACAGTCACGTAGTCAATAGGAATGGTGAAACAAAAAAAAGGTGAGACGGGAGCTATGGGTGAAATGGTACGACAAAGGCGTCACTCAACTCTCAGAATCCTCTCAGGTGGTCTTGTCCAACATCATCATCATCGTCGTAGTACATAGCTACAGTCGGCATTTTGGTGGACATATTATCCAGACAGCAGGACTGGACAAGGTGAGCCAAGTATGCTCTTGCAGCACAAAAGCTATATTGGCGTAGCCAGCCCGATGGATTGGTTCACTAGGTCCGTTGAGATTGTCGACTTGATTGAGACTGCATGCTGTATACGTCTTGTGGGAATCCATCAATGGCAAGATGTGTCGGTGATAGTTGGTTCAGCGCTTCAGGAGAGTTTGGCCGGCTGAGCTTGCTGTTCACCGGCAGTGTATTCCCGTGGACAGCGTGTATTCGTATTAGTGCTACAGCTCTCCACAAAGACGAGGACAGCTCATGCTCGTCAGCTTTTCGCATCCATCGTGTTTGACTTCTTGCAGTAGCTCCCTGAGCGAAAAGGTACAGGTTGACTTTCCGGCCCCAGAAATGGAACCTGAGAGCGCAGGTGTGGTATCAGCTGTCTCCGTTCCCTGGCTCCAATGCGGCGATTGCGATGCAGCACCACCCAGGCAACATTCACCAATCCTTCACTCCACGCTACTCCGCTACTCCGTGCTATGTTTCAATTCAGTTACCCAATGTAATTGACACGATATCGACACGATGGCGGAGTAAGAAAGCCTCCGATACTTCACCTTTCCACATCTTTCCCTAAGCAGATTCTTACTCCATCCCGTTTTAAATTTATACGATAAATTAATAACGGGATTGATTGAAAAGATCAAAATTTCATGTTCTTTCTGGGCTGAAAACTAGGCGATCTCGTCGCGTAGTGGTATAATGCCCGTCTCAGGACCGTGCATAGACAGCTAGTCGCGGATCGATTCTCCCCGGGTACGGGGCTGCGATCGTGACGTGGTAGACGAGTAAGTCTCAAGTACCGTAGACCCGCCGAAAGGCAACCGGCTCGGACCACAAAAAATCTTTCTGGGTTGAAAACTTCGGTAGGAGTTGGGCGGGTAAAATTGCTCAAAGAGAGCATGAATACATTCACAGGCCAAACATAGTCAAGACATGTTTTACTTGCAAAAGATACACAGTCAAGTCTCACGCATAGGAAAATCAGCATGCTTGCACCTGTAATGCAGCGAATTTGTCCTTTGTTGCGTTAAAAAAGAGGCTGCAACTTGGCCGTGCGTGAAAACACGAGAAGATGCTCGAGAAGATGCAGAGTTGGCTGGAATGATGGCATGGGATAAACAGATAATTGCACAATTGCAGTCGAAGCTCCAGTGACTTTTACAGAAGCTGTTGAAGTTGAAGCTGAGATGTCAGAGGAGCAGCCAGAGATCACAGTCTTTAATGGTCCCCCAACACCAGTTGTGGCAAGTGAGACTGCTCCTGTTGCTTTGCCCTCAGTTCCTTCAGATGCAGCTGGAAGTGTGCAGGCAACGACCCCAAGGATGAGTCCAACAACTCGTTTACACGATCATGTCCCAGATGATCATGAATCCAAGAAAGCCAGAACGACAGAACAGAAACGCCAGAGAATTGAACGTTTGTCAGCTGAATACTCCAACATGA
Source organism: Cladocopium goreaui (assembly GCA_947184155.2). NCBI lineage: Eukaryota > Dinophyceae > Suessiales > Symbiodiniaceae > Cladocopium > Cladocopium goreaui. The sequence continues at coordinate 33,043 of CAMXCT020000594.1, read as the reverse complement.
TCAGGAGTGTCAAGGTGGCCAATGACGAGTTTTACACCATGGACGACTATGATGCTGATCTGCAGGTTGAGAATGAGTTTGATGCTGCAGACCTATGGTGGGATGAAGATCAAGTGAAGGTTGATCAGATGCCTATGTATGGCCTATGGAATTGTGGAGTGATCATACAATTGATGACACGCCACCGCCGTCGTGGGTGGATGATTTGGCCAGAAATTGAACGTTTGAAGAACAGGGAGTAATGATTGAGGAGGAGCTTTTCAATGGGCCTTCCATCAACTCCAAGCTGACAACCAAGCACGTCCACGATTGGCGCTTGAAACCCTTTGAGCAAGGGAAGAAGTGGCTCAGGCGTTCACGCCTAGTAGCCGGTGAGTTTGCATGGGAGAAGAGGTCAGACACCTTCTCCCCAGCGACATCCAGTCACACGATGAATGTTCTTCCAGTTGTCTACCTGGGACGCCTGGCTGAGGAGGAGAACTCTGAAGGCCTACCAAGTGGAGATCCATGTACACTTGGTGTGGTCGACATCAAGGATGCTTTTCTGATGGTGGACCAGCAGGAACCATAACGGTTCTTCCAACAGGCAACTTTGTCCTGCTCAAGATTTTTTTTTCCTCCGGTTTGGCCGATGTCGCACTAGGCTCGGTCCTTACAATTGCGTAAGCAATGAAAAGCAGTAATGTACAAGGACACGTGTGGTCCAAAAGCTTAGGCAAATCATCACGAAACCAAAGACAAACAAAAAAAACAACAAAACCACCACAAACAAAAACGACCCGCAAATCCCCCAGCCAGATTTGCGTTTCGCCTCAAAGCAAAACAGCGAAGCAACAAAGAACGGGGCAGGGCCCAACAAAAACAAACCAACACATTCAGATTTGCCTTAGATACAGTGTCATCCTCAAAAACACCTCAACTAATTATCATTGCGGCAGTGCGTGAAATATAGTACATGATCGCCCAGAATGTCTCACCTGAGAACCGATAAGAGAATCCAGTGTTGCAGGCAGAACTTTGTCCTGCTCAAGAATTTCACTTTCATGATTTTCTTTCAAAGGAATTGCAAATGGAGTGGAGTGCAGAACATCCTTGCTTGTGCAAGAAAATGTGCCATGATCCACGTGGACGATGTGATGTTTCTTGGGAGCAGCAAATACTGGAAAGAGAGGTTTTTTGCGCAAGCTCAAGGAGCGCTACACAGTCAATGCATCTCAGCTTGAGGGTATTGGCAGTTCCATCAGCTTCCTCAAGCGCAAGATGGTGAGAATTCCAAATGGTCTTGCTTTGGTTCCGTGGACAAGCTAGTGCATTCCTTTGAACAATAGTTTGGACGTTTTCAAATGGTGCCATGTGACAACAGCATTCAGCTTGAAGATCTTTCACAACCGCTTTCTGGAGAAGAGTCTTTCCATTACAGATCGGTGGTAGGCATGTGCCTTTAGCACGTGATCGTCCTGACATCATGTATGTTGTCAAGGAGGTTTCCCAAAAGGTGCCTTCACCTACAGCTGTTGCCCTTCAGCGTTTGAGGAAACTCATTGGCTATTTGAAGGGCACATGTGATTTTTGTGTTGTTCTGGAGATGCCTGTGCCAGGCCATGGACGTTGTAAAACATCAGAGGAGAAGACTTGGATCCTTGAGTCACATGCAGACAGTGACTGGAGTGGTAACAAAGATTTACAAGCTGCGGCCTTTATGTGATGAACAGTCAGTGCATGTTTGTGTCGAGCCGCACACAACGTGTGGTGTCATTGAGTTCATGTGAGGCAGAGCTCCATGCCCTTGTATCAACCTTGAGCGACGGCATCTACATTCGAAGGTTTTTTTTCCGTCCAACGCCGTATGGCTTCCGCCAGGTCGTTCAACATGTTTCCAAGCATGTTGCATATGAGATTAATTAATTAATTCACGCAGGGGCCGAGGCTGTAGTGGCCGCAAAAGTAAACTGGTAGAGGACCGGTACATAGTCCTATTCCCTTGTCACGGTAACAGAAAACAAGAACCGAAACCCAAAAACCCAGAAGCAGAACCAACACAAAAGGCAAACACAAACAAAAACAACCCACACAAAACACAAAACACAAACCAAAAAACCAACAACCGGAAAACAGTGCCGTGATGGGTGCCAAGATCCAACACATCCTGCTGACAGACTCCTCGTTAGCACGTCAGCTGATCAGTCGTCAGGGAACAGGGAAAGCCAAACATGTTGCTGTGGTGAGCGACGAGGCACTTGTCAGAATCTTGAGTCGTTTCCTGACACCAGCCACGATCTCGATGGAGGGAGCCCATGACTGGTATTACCGTGAGTACCTCCTCCCTCTAGCCGCCCACGGTGATGGACATGTCTTAACGGTCTCAATTGCACTGTTGCTGGCATTTCTGACAGGCAGATCTGACTTATGTATTGCAGGGGTTTTTGGTGCTGGCAAAACGCGGTCCCTTGCGGTCTTGCTCATTGCACTGAGCTGTGAACTCCAGGACTTTATTGCGATTGTCAATACGAAAGAAAATGTAGCTGCCAAAGCACTTGCGGATCAATTAAGTGATCTCGCGCCCCCTACGATCAGGAACTTCGGTAGGCTAATTGGTCGCATGGAGGAAGGGAAGGCGAAGCATATGCTTCTAAAATTGACGTCCGGTGCAGTGACCGTAATAAAATCATCGCTCACAAGAATGTGCTCATTGCAACAGGTGGCTCAGCCACGGCTGAAATGGCGATGCGATATTCCACTTTTGGCCATTCGATCTCTCGCACCTGGCTAGCTTTCATGGACGAAAGCCAACAGTATGGCAACTACCATGAGATCGCAGCTCTTGCTGCCATTCAACAACCAACTCTCACTGTCTTCATTGGCGACCACAGGCAAACTCCAGGAGGGCTGTCAAAAGGCCGAGCAGCGGCTGACAATCGACGCAAACTGTTGAAACGGCCGTTAGGGCTCAGAGCGCTTGATAGGTCAGGAGACTATCTTCCACCGGCACGAATGGCAGCACTTGTCGCTCAGCTTTGGCCTGATGCGAGCCAAGATCCGGAGTCAGATCTCTTTAGTCTGCTGAGACTTGCAAACAAGCCGCATAGTGGCCCATGGACATCCGCTCCGCAAGACTATGAGCTGCCTGTCGCCCTAAGGCGTGTGTTCCACTGCCGAATCTCGTGCCAGCTGGATGCACACAGCAGCCTCATTGCAGCAGCTCTAGCAGTCCTGCTGATTGTCACAGCACCAGAGGAGTTTGGAGACCTGAGTGTACCACAACCCGTAAAACTTTGACACACAAAGTTAGATCGCGAAAACCGCTTTCAAACCTCTCGTGCACAAAGTAAACCCAAACCAAAACACAAACAAACGGTGGTCGTTTCGCGTTTCTGTCTGTGTCAGCTTTCCCAGGCCGTCTCACGGCGACACACTCACCCTTTTCGAACTCGCGGGTCTTGAGCCAACGTTTACGTTGGGTCATAGCAGTTCCAGAAACGATTCTACAAATCTAGACACGTGCAAAAAACAAACTTCTACGTGGCAAAAACCTAAGATTGGTTTCGTGCAGTTTGGTTCTCGTGTGGAATAACCTACAACGTGCAAAAACCCTAAAAACGGCTAACTACCAACGAAAAATGGCAACTCCGTCACAACTCTTTGTGACGGAATGAGATGAGATCGATTAACTACATCACAATCACCTGCTAACTACAAAACAAAGTCCAAACTACGAAAGTCCACAAACTACAACTACAAAGCAACTAACAACTACCTAAGTACAAGCACAAGATCGCTACGCTAGCTATACATAGGATGATTTTTCACACCCCCTTTCGAACTTGTGCGACTCAAGTCCAAAAAACGAGTTCAGTCACTCGGCCTTGACATTCCCCATGCCATAGCAGATAGGGCATGCTAACAGCGTCATCTGCTTTGACTTCTCCGTTGTACGGCAACCTGAACAGTGATACTTCGATCCTGTTGAAGTCACGACCAACAAGGGTCCAGTCTCCGGTTGGCAAACCTGGCAATTGTCTCGGCATCGAATATGTCCATTTGGACCAGCGGCGGCAATCAAAACCTTGCATTTCTCATTGCAGTGATACATCTCTCGGCAAAAACTCCAATAGATACGAGTACCTGGGCCTTCACCGTCAGAATCACGAGACAAAGCTGTAGAACTCTTCATAGCTGTACCTGAATTTCTTGCAGTTGTATTGCGGCTTTTGCAACATCTCGTAATGCAGCAAGCTGAAAGAATACCAGATAGAAAACCCAGTGTATATACAAAGAATAAGAGCCAGTAGAGCTCTTCCATCTCTCCAGTGGCCATGGCTTGCGCGACCTGCCCACACACACAAATGGCTGCGGAAATCCAATCAAGCTCATGCTGAAATCCATTCCAAGCAGTCCACAAACATTCCAAAGACAGTCCATCAAGGAAAGTCCAAAAACGATCCCAGAAAGTCCACAAGATCATCCTCTAGATGCCTTCTAAAGACTTCTGTATCTCCGAAAGTCCAAAGATCATCCTCTCGATGTCTTCTAAAGACTTCTGCGACCAAGAAAGTCCAAAGATCATCCTCTCGATGTCTTCTAAAGACTTCTGCAACTCTTGCAATTCAAATTGGATTCAGAACTATACCATGCAATCGTCAGACCTCAAAGTCTCGATAATTAGATCCGACTACCCAAGCAACGCACAGGGCAACGATCAAAGAGAGTTTTCAGCCTCATGTCTTAGACATTTAAAGACCTTTCTCTATCCAGATGACTTCACAAGTCGTTCAAGCTATCCAAAAAGAATCTCACAAGTTCACTCATGCAGCAGACTCTTCCTTTTTCCTCAGGGAAGATCAGGCGATAAAATCAGCGTAGCTTCGACGCCATCGATCACCTGAGGGCAAGTAATGCGAGCATTCGCACAAAGAATCTGGCAAATTTCCTGGAGTATTTCTCTGACAACTGAAAGTCAGAAAAGTTGAATGATGCGTGGAAATCACAAGCACAATGAAAACGCTTCTCAAGACGTTGACTAAGCTCCTCAGAACTTGACATGATCCTGAACGCTTTCTTGATGGGTAATCCTGGCAGTCCTTCAATTCCCATTGCACAAGCATGGACAACAGACCTGAATGGAATTCTGGCCTGAACAAAGGCTTGCAGCTTCGGATGAGTCCAATACCTGTTGGAATTTGGCAATTCAAAAGACATAGACAACTCGGGATGTCTTTCTACTAACCGATCCAACAACTTCTCACAAGCGGCTAAAAGTTCGAAAAACTTTCGCTCATGCTCTGGGACTCTTTTCCCACCCGAAAAATTCTGCAATGGAGATCCACCTGTGCACGGCAATGACATGTGAACGTGACAGAACAAATGCACCTCTCCCAGCTCTCGATCAGAGGCTGATCTGGTCATCTTCAACTCCTCCATCACCTGGTTCACAAGATCTGCAACATGATTCTGTGTAGCTACCTTCTCAAGATTTCCATGAACTCCAACATAACAAGCACGGCTCTCAGCGCATGCAGCTGACAAGACACTGGCTTTGCTGCAGGCTAGCTCGACAAAAAGACCTACCCCCCTTTCACTCTTGAAATGGGTCACATCAGCTTCTGAAGAACTTGAACCTGAAATTGCAGACAAAACACTGGCTGTTGCTCCACCTCGAGCAGCTGCATTCGCAGTTGCTGCTGACGCTGTTGACGATGTCAACAACCTGAACAACCTCCGATTCGCTCGCATCGGAAGCTCTCCACTGCCATGACATGCTATGCAGGCTTCCATACGACGCTGGGGCGGTCTCCCTGATGTCTCAGAAGGCTCTGGCGGGGCCTCACTGGCCGGTGCCTTTGCAACTGGGGTCCTTGAAATCATAGACATACTGTACCCCGATGAAGGGCCAATTGTCTCAGCTTCCAGTGCTCCTCCTGGGCCAACTCTGAATGGCCTATGGGGCGGCTCGCCCACAAGCGACGCTGCTTTCGCTTCAGGGCTCTTCGGAGTAACCAAATCCACAGTTGGTGCTGCCTTTGCACCTGGACTCGCCTTAGGCGATGTGGGCTCTCCAGATTTCGCCTTTGGAGGCGTCTTGGGTGGCGCTGCGGGTCTGTTGAGCGGGCTTCAGCACAGACATATGGATCTCTTGTTCCCAACCAATGCACTGGGCAATCTCCCAGGCAAAGATGTCACTTCCTAAGGAAACCCAAGCACGTAGCGCCTGAACCCAGTCCGAAAATCCAAGGACTTCATCTGCACGGGTTCTCCAGTTCCTGAAATCCAGTGGGCATAGGAGGTAACCATTTCTCAGATTTACTAAAGATGTCACGACCATCTCTGTCGTCATCTTGATTCGGATTTCTCTCCCCTCTCTGGGGTGTCACTTGTGCTATACCTGGCGGCGACCCCACAGGTCGGAACGCAGGTCCTGGACTCGTGGGTGGCTGTTCACCAAACCGTGAAGGTCCACTGCTTAAACCTGAAGACAAGGATGCATCAGCCGGTCTCGCACCGTGCAAGGCTGCAGTTCCCTCTGGAACGCGAGTCACCTGAGCTTGCAAACTGTCAAGTCTCGTACTCATCTCCCTTACGACAGGCTCAATTCCCATGCGGAAGATCTGTGCGATCTGGGTCAACTGATCTGGCGTGAACAAAGGACCTTGCGGACCTGGACTTCCTGGCATACTAGGCTGCTCTTGGTGCGTCGGTGACGCAGGTTGCGGACTCCCCGGTCCAACTTCTCCAACAGGGTACGGTCCAGTCGGTCCACCTGCCTGAAAACCCTTACCATATCCTTTCTCTCCGCTCTGGGTACCTTGGCCGTCCATTCGAAAATGCTGTGGTTGTCCTGATTGAGACATTTCTGACCCCTCGAAGTCAAACACACGACAGTCAAACGCAACTCACACCAACTTCCCTGGAACCAGGCACACACAAGACGCACACAGGCGTGCCAGATCCTCACAGGATCTCTTGTGGAGGGAGCACACAAGCTCCGCTACCACGTAAAACTTTGACACACAAAGTTAGATCGCGAAAACCGCTTTCAAACCTCTCGTGCACAAAGTAAACCCAAACCAAAACACAAACAAACGGTGGTCGTTTCGCGTTTCTGTCTGTGTCAACTTTCCCAGGCCGTCTCACGGCGACACACTCCCCCTTTTCGAACTCGCGGGTCTTGAGCCAACGTTTACGTTGGGTCATAGCAGTTCCAGAAACGATTCTACAAATCTAGACACGTGCAAAAACAAACTTCTACGTGGCAAAAACCTAAGATTGGTTTCGTGCAGTTTGGTTCTCGTGTGGAACAACCTACAACGTGCAAAAAACCTAAAAACGGCTAACTACCAACGAAAAATGGCAACTCCGTCACAACTCTTTGTGACGGAATGAGATGAGATCGATTAACTACATTACAATCACCTGCTAACTACAAAACAGAGTCCAAACTACGAAAGTCCACAAACTACAACTACAAAGCAACTAACAACTACCTAAGTACAAGCACAAGATCGCTACGCTAGCTATACATAGGATGATTTTTCACACAACCCTTGAAGCAGCCGGGCTATGTGGTCCTCATCGGTGGGGTATCATTCTCTCTAACAGCTCACGGGTCTCAATGCTGACGTACCAAGCTATCGTGGCAGTTCGTTATCCTGAGTTAGTCCTGCACGAGCCCAATCACATCTACAGTCGAGGTCCCTTTCTGGCCGCCATGTTTCTACTAGTTTTTTGGATCCTGTTTTGGGAGTCATGATGAAGCAGGTTTGTTGGCATTCGAGGCGCTAAAAGGCTTACCGAGGCCTGCCCGAGGCACGCATGGCAGCCTCAAGGTTGCTGCGCATGTGTTGGTCAAGCCGTGGTTTGCCGCGCCTCCTCCTTGCACCTTTCACTGCTTCGTCAGAAAAGTGAAAAAATGCCCATAGAAGATATACATCTTGCGCTGGCTCCCAATCCAAGAGTTTTACTTGGTTCCTGTGCGCCTTCTAGTGCAGTTTCTGTTGCAGGCGGTTGGTGGGTTGCTGCAGTAGGTTTTGTTGTTGTCTTGCAGCGATATCGCTCATGTGGCTCTTGGGCGTGTGGGTTAGTTAGTGGCTGGACATGGTGTTGGGGGTCGCATTTGGGGGTACCTTGCGGGTTGGATCTGAAGTCTCAAAGTCTTGTGATTGAAAGCTTCTCTGTCGGGAGTAGGGCGGTACTTAGTACCATGGGGGAAGGTTTTGGCGGCAGCAGGTTCAAAGTCCTTTATGGCCCTAGGCCCTAGTTTCTAGGGTCACAAAGGAAACAACACGTGTGGAGGAATCTATTGCAGGTTCTGGCACACGAGCTGAACCACTTGAAGCAGCAGCACAAAGCGTTGCGACAGGCATCTCAACTGTGTTGCTTTGGCTTGCAGATGCAATTTGTCACTGTTTTCTGATGTTGGCCCTCTTGAGACCATCGCGGAGAACAGGAAAGAACAGAAGTCGGCAGCAAAGCGCCGCCAGCGGTTGCTAAAACAGTCGCCAAGCTAGGATGTGCGTTTTCCCACAGCGCGGAGCGTATAGTTGATGAACTTGGCCTACTATACCCTGAAAACCGTGGAAATTTGCGGAAAAACATGGCCAGCGTATAGCGTATAGTTGGTTCCATTCGTTAAAAAAAACCCTACTAAAAAAAAATATTTCTTAGAATGTGAGCTGACCGGCCAAAATGGATCTCACGCCACAGCGCCGAGCGTTTAGTAGGGTACTAAACCGTCTGGCCCGCAACACCACAGCGCGGTGGGTTTAGTTGGACTCTTTGTTTGTACGATTATTTTACAGATTTCATTTGTTTGCGTGACGGGCGCAGCACTTCAGAACCCCGCACGGCCATCTAAAAGGTTGAAGCGCGGCAGGCGCAGCGCTTGAGAACCCTGTACGGCCATCTTAAAAGTTGAAGCGCGGCAGGTGCAGCGCTTGAGAACTCCGTGCGGCCATCGTACAGGTTGAAGCGCTGCAGGCGCAGCGCTTGAGAACCCAGTACGGCCATCTTTCCTTGCATGGCCCCCACAAGGGCCAACCACAAACTGAACCCCTGCGACCCCATTGTCAATGTTGAGGGTGTGTTGATGCTATTGCAACTCAGAAGTGAATTCCAATTTGAGGATGTGACCTGAGGCAAAATTTCTTTTTGATGGCTATCAGTTTAAAAGGTGAAACTGCAACATTTAAGCCTCCGTCCAACATTGAAGATGGGGCGCGGGGATTTAAACATACGTCAAATCCTCATCTTGGATTTGCAACTGCAAGTCTGGAGTCTGGAAGCGCAAACATCGACGATTCCCCTTTGCAGGAGGCACCCTTGGGAATGCCGATGTCGGGATTCTCCACAGGAACTGTAAATCTGAACACCACAAGCCGCTTTTGAAGCATCTATAAATCTCCGATCGTCACACCGGCTTTCGGTGTGTGTAGATAGTCCAATCTTCCAGTGAAGAAAAAGGGGAGTTACAGCAATCATAGCTGAGAGTCAAAGATCGCGTTTATCTTTCGTCTTGGTGGAGGCTTCAGGTTGGGCTTGCCACTGTGATGGGCGCTGTCCTTCTACTGCAAGAGCGCTGTTGATTTCCAACCACATTGATGAGAAAGAGTTCACTACTGCAATTTTTTCAGCTTTGTTCCATGGACGGGGCAAGCAGCGAAAGATAGCTTTGTTGGGTTCCTCTGCAAATGAGGGAAATCTTTCATCTTGGCCCCAATGAAGGAGATCTACCCACAGGGCAGTGTGTGCTTGGCACCATCGGCTTCCGCCTTTCCACTGCTCCATGTGGAGGCGTCAAATAAAAGTATCCAGCCGCGCTTCAACCTTTAAGATGGCCGTACGGGGTTCAAGTGCTGCGTCCGTCACGCAAAAAATGGAATCTGTAAAATAATCGTGCAAACAAAGAGCCCAACTAAACCCACCGCGCTGTGGCGAGAACACAATTTTGGTGTTGCGGGCCAGACGGTTTAGTACCCTACTAAACGCTCCGCGCTGTGGCATGAGATCCATTTTGGCCGGTCGGCTTACATTCTAAGAAAGATTTTTTTTAGTATAGTTTTTTTTATCGAATTGAACCAACTATACGCTATACGCTGGCCATGTTTTTCCGCAAAATTCCACGGTTTTCAGGGTATAGTAGGCCAAGTTCATCAACTATACGCTCCGCGCTGTGGGAAAACGCACATCCTAGCTTGGCGGCTGTTGGGCTGCTTTTAGCAACCGCTGGCGGCGCTTTGCTGCCGACTTCTGTTCTTTCTTGTTCTCCGCGATGGTCTCAAGAGGGCCAACATCAGAAAACAGTGACATGGAGAATGCCAACAAACCTGCTTCATCATGGCCCCTAAAACAGGGCCCAAAAAAGTGGTCAAAACATGGCTGCGAGAAAGGGACCTTGACAGTAGCAACCGGACTTGGGACGCACAAAGAGAAAAAGGTATGAGTTGACATACATGTTCAAGCTGCAGGGTCGCAAATCTGCTTGCACAACATGTGCGGGCAGCATCGAAATTCTCCGATGGCTGACCCCATTTTTGGGTCCAAATATGGACCCCAAAATGGGGTCCAGAATTGGATCACATTTTCATTCCTTCTTTTAGGTCTTTGCTTGGGCCCCGTTTTGGGATCCAGATTTGGACCCAAAGTGGGGTCAGCCATCGGAGAATTTTGCTGCTGCCCGCAGAGGTTTTGCAAGCAGATTTGCGACGCACTAGCATGAGCGTAAGTGTTAATACATGCTTTTTCTCTCTCTGCGTCCCACTTTGTTTCTTGTACAGTCGAGGTCCCTTTCTGGCCGCCATGTTTCTACTAGTTTTTTGGATCCTGTTTTGGGAGCCATGATGAAGCAGGTTTGTTGGCATTCGAGGCGCTCCAAGGCTTACCGAGGCCTGCCCGAGGCATGCATGGCAGCCTCAAGGTTGCTGCGCATGTGTTGGTCAAGCCGTGGTTTGCCGCGCCTCCTCCTTGCACCTTTCACTGCTTCGTCAGAAAAGTGAAAAAAATGCCCATAGAAGATATACATCTTGCGCTGGCTCCCAATCCAAGAGTTTTACTTGGTTCCCGTGCGCCTTCTAGTGCAGTTTCGGTTGCAGGCGGTTGGTGGGTTGCTGCAGTAGGTTTTGTTGTCTTGCAGTGATATCGCTCATGTGGCTCTTGGACGTGTGGGTTAGTTAGTGGCTGGACATGGTGTTGGGGGTCGCATTTGGGGGTACCTTGCTTGTTGGATCTGAAGTCTCAAAGTCTTGTCATTGAAAGCTTCTCTGTCGGGAGTAGGGCGGTACTTAGTACCATGGGGGAGGTTTTGGCGGCAGCAGGTTCAAAGTCCTTTATGGTCCTAGTTTCTAGGGTCACAAAGGAAACAACATGTGTGGAGGAATCTATTGCAGGTTCTGGCACGCGAGCTGAACCACTTGAAGCAGCAGCACAAAGCGTTGCGACAGGCATCTCAACTGCGTTGCTTTGGCTTGCAGATGCAATTTGTCACTGTTTTCTGATGTTGGCCCTCTTGAGACCATCGCGGAGAACAGGAAAGAACAGAAGTCGGCAGCAAAGCGCCGCCAGCGGTTGCTAAAAGCAGCCCAACAGTCGCCAAGCTAGGATGTGCGTTTTCCCACAGCGCGGAGCGTATAGTTGATGTGAAAACCGTGGAAATTTGCGGAAAAACATGGCCAGCGTATAGCGTATAGTTGGTTCAATCCGATAAAAAAAACTATACTATAAAAATTCTTTCTTAGAATGTAAGCTGACCGGCCAAAATGGATTCACGCCACAGCGCGGAGCGTTTAGTAGGGTACTAAACCGTCTGGCCCGCAACACCAAAATTGTGTTCTCGCCACAGCGCGGTGGGTTTAGTTGGGCTCTTGGTTTGTACGATTATTTTACAGATTCCATTTGTTTGCGTGACGGGCGCAGCACTTGAGAACCCCGTACCGCCATCTAAAAGGTTGAAGCGCGGCAGGCGCAGCGCTTGAGAACCCTGTACGGCCATCTTAAAAGTTGAAGCGCGGCAGGTGCAGCGCTTGAGAACTCCGTGCGGCCATCGTAAAGGTTGAAGCGCTGCAGGCGCAGCGCTTGAGAACCCAGTACGGCCATCTTTCCTTGCATGGCCCCCACAAGGGCCAACCGCAAACTGAACCCCTGCGACCCCATTGTCAATGTTGAGGGTGTGTTGATGCTATTGCAACTAAGAAGTGAATTCCAATTTGAGGATGTGACCTGAGGCAAAATTTCTTTTTGATGGCTATCAGTTCAAAAGGTGAAACTGCAACATTTAAGCTTCCGTCCAACATTGAAGATGGGGCGCGGGGATTTAAACATGCGTCAAATCCTCATCTTGGATTTGCAACTGCAAGTCTGGAGTCTGGAAGCGCAAACATCGACGATTCCCCTTTGCAGGAGGCACTCTTGGGAATGCCGATGTCGGGATTCTCCACAGGAACTGTAAATCTGAACACCACAAGCCGCTTTTGAAGCATCCAAAAATCTCCGAGCGTCACACCGGCTTTCGGTGTGTGTAGATAGTCCAATCTTCCAGTGAAGAAAAAAGGGGAGCTACAGCAATCATAGCTGAGAGTCAAAGATCGCGTTTATCTTTCGTCTTGGTGGAGGCTTCAGGTTGGGCTTGCCACTGTGATGGGCGCTGTCCTTCTGCTGCAAGAGCGCTGTTGATTTCCAACCACATTGATGAGAAAGAGTTCACTACTGCAATTTTTTCAGCTTTGTTCCATGGACGGGGCAAGCAACGAAAGATAGCTATGAGGGAAATCTTTCATCTGGGCCCCAATGAAGGAGATCTACCCACAGGGCAGTGTGTGCTTGGCACCATCGGCTTCCGCCTTTCCACTGCTCCATGTGGAGGCGTCAAATAAAAGTATCCAGCCGCGCTTCAACCTTTAAGATGGCCAAACGGGGTTCTCAAGTGCTGCGCCCGTCACGCAAACAAATGGAATCTCTAAAATAATCGTGCAAACAAAGAGCCCAACTAAACCCACCGCGCTGTGGCGAGAACACAATTTTGGTGTTGCGGGCCAGACGGTTTAGTACCCTACTAAACGCTCCGCGCTGTGGCGTGAGATCCATTTTGGCCGGTCAGCTCACATTCTAAGAAAGATTTTTTTAAGTATAGTTTTTTTATCGAATTGAACCAACTATACGCTATACGCTGGCCATGTTTTTCCGCAAATTTCCACGGTTTTCAGGGTATAGTAGGCCAAGTTCATCAACTATACGCTCCGCGCTGTGGGAAAACGCACATCCTAGCTTGGCGGCCGTTGGGCTGCTTTTAGCAACCGCTGGCGGCGCTTTGCTGCCGACTTCTGTTCTTTCTTGTTCTCCGCGATGGTCTCAAGAGGGCCAACATCAGAAAACAGTGACATGGAGAATGCCAACAAACCTGCTTCATCATGGCCCCTAAAACAGGGCCCAAAAAAGTGGTCAAAACATGGCTGCGATAAAGGGACCTTGACAGTACATTGGACACTTCGTGCTGCATGAGTCCACTGTGGCACAAGGAGGTTTCCGGACAGTACTATGGAATGCACCTAAAGATCTAAGAGCTGCTGTTGAGGACGTCGTTGCCTTCTGCACATATCTGAAGAATTACTATCGCAACTTGCAACAGGGAGCGACCTCGCAGCTGCTTGTTTTATGCAACCGTACTGCTGTGCACAACTTGCTCCTCCAACATGGCTTCCAGTCTATGTGGTATGGCGGGCTGAGAGTTTCCACAACTTCCTCTGCTGCGGGGGCAACAGCACGCATTGCGGTCATAGTTCAAACAGGCTGTGGGTTTCTCAGTGGAGGTCGTAGGGATGCAACTACAGCCTGGCCTCTGCGTGAATTAAATAATTAATCACACATGTAACATGCTTGGAAACATGTTGAACGACCTGGCGAAAGCTATACGGCGTTGGACGGAAAAAAAAAAGGAGGTCGTAGGGATGCAACAGCAGACGAGCGTGAAGACTGCTATGGGAGAGCAACTGTAGCGCTCACAAGAGCCATGAACATACCTATATTGTTTCGCCTCTTGATATGGCAGGCATGATTGGCATGGCCCAGACACTGGGAGTGTACCATTATGGGTACTTCACACTGAAAAACCGAGACATTCAGTACCATGGCCCTACAACATACCCCAGCGACAAAAGTGCCATACTGGACTGGGGATTAGGGACGCCTTTTATTCCCCAAGACATGATTGTGACCACCAATGCCATGCCATTGCCATGATTGCCATGATTGTGACCACCAATGGCACGCGAGCGTGCGACGATATCGGTTGGTTGTGGCATGCAGAGATAAGTTGCGTCTTTCCCCTGAGGTCCTTGCAGCGCTAGAGTCTCGCGCGCGTGACCATGTGCTGACGACCAGCAGTTTTTTCCCCTGCTCGATTGATCGCGAATACTTGTGTGGTTATGCTGCTGATGGTTACAGATCTCCTCTCTGGCTGTGTGCAGCCTATAATGGGTCCCCAGCACTTGTTCATCGACGTCGAGGCCGCAAGGTCTTCTTTCATGTGGGCATACAGGATTGGCAATTAGTCGTGATCCCGGATATCCATTATTTTGATGCCCATCGGTTGCAACCGGACCTCTTGGGCACATTGGATCGCCAGATTGATCCCGGGTCTATGAAACTCGCAAGCCCCGAGGGTGCAGGAGACACAGTGCATGACCCCCTCGGATGAGGAAGCAACCTCTACCGATGGAGAGAGTGATCCAGAAGACCCTACAATTGCATGGTGTCCACCCACACCTGAAGCAGCTGAAGATCCCTCTGAAGATGAAATCGTGAGTGCAGCTGACAAGCTCGTAATCCTGATTTCTAATGTCCAACGCATGTGGTTTCTGCGCATTCTCAGGAGCATTCTCAAGAAGTTTGGGAGCAATTTTACTTGCCCAGCTGGCCGGGAACCATGCAAGTAGGGCAGAGGCGCCACTCGTCAGGTCCACTAGCCCAGTATTGCGTCGATGCGGCCGATCTGTGACTACTATCACAGAACAAACCATGAACCCCTAAATAGGGCCTATATTTCGATTCCAAAAATGGCCCCATCACGGCAAAGACAATGTAGCCAATCGGAAATAGTGAAGGATATTCTCGAAGAGCATGCAAAGGTCGGTGGAGCCTTCACAGGATGGCTGCAGGCGAAATGTTTCATTCCAGCTCCTCATTACAATGATAACATCTGGGCCAGTCCAAGTCCCCTGCCACCCCTGCAGTCAGCGTTAAAGTCACAAAAGCAAGGTGGGCCAGAGAACCCAAAAGCATGACGGCACACAGCACGCCTTTTAATCTTGTGGTGTGGGCAGCTGTGCTCTGCACGAAATCGACGTAAGATCTGTACTGAAGCATCGTGCGCACTGACGGTATCAAGGGCCACAATTCACCACAGCATGCTGTGTCAGCTACGTCTACATTCTTCTAGTCGCTTTTTCTGCTAATGTAATTAATTCCGTCCCATCTTATCTATTTCTGCGTTCTCATTTCGTTTGCTAGAGACCCCTAGAAAAATGTGACCACACCCAATCCCCTGCGACCCCTGCGGTCAATGTTGAAATTTGTCAATGTTTGAATACCGATCGAACAGACATCAATAGACATGAAAGGCTTTCATTCTGGGAGGTCTCCTCGATAGACATCAAACATTTATTCTGAAAAGTCCGCGGCATGTCAACATTGACTGCAGGGGTTCAAGGGAATCCCCTGCGGCTTTTCTTTCAACTAAGCAGCTGCACCTGCCAACAAACAGTACTGGGCCTTCCACAAACGCGCGTCGTACTACGCAATCATGAAGAGACATGCAAACTCAGATGTATAGACATATATATATATATTCGCCGCGCTAATCGTCGGGTTACGCCACGTCGAGAAATAAAATCAAATCAGTCTCAAACAACAGTCCATCACAAATGAAACCATCGACTGAACAGGTCCGAGTTGCCAAAGAAAAATTGCACAACGTGAAACCACCGTACTGAAAATCAAAATCAAGCAACCAACACTCAGATGTATTCCCTCGGGCTGCTTCCATGACCACCGTTCTGCTGTCAAAATGAAGAAAAACCTGTTGTGGCATCTGGAACCTTTAAGCACCTTAGCCCAACGTTAAATTCATCCCTCATCGCCAGTTCTGCTTGCCAAAAACGGCCCACTTCTTCCACAAAAATTTGAGGCTCACGCCAAAAGCTGCATCGCAACCCTGGCGTCCATTCGGCAGGTGAGTTGTTACACGCTCCTTAGATGTATTGGACTTCCATGACCACCGTTCTGCTGTCAAAATGAAGAAAACCCTGTTGTGGTATCTTGAACGTTTAAGCACCTTAGCCCAACGTTAAATTCATCCCTCATCGCCAGTTCTGCTTGCCAAAAACGGCCCACTTCTTCCACAAAATTTTGAAGCTCACGCCAAAAGCTGCATCGCAACCCTGGCGTCCATTCGGCAGGTGAGTTGTTACACACTCCTTAGATGTTTTGGACTTCCATGACCACCGTTCTGCTGTCAAAATGAACCTTGAACGTTTAAGCACCTTAGCCCAACGTTAAATTCATCCCTCATCGCCAGTTCTGCTTGCCAAAAACGGCCCACTTCTTCCACAAAAATTTGAGGCTCACGCCAAAAGCTGCATCGCAACCCTTGCGTCCATTCGGCAGGTGAGTTGTTACACACTCCTTAGATGTTTTGGACTTCCATGACCACCGTTCTGCTGTCAAAATGAACCAAAACCTTTTGTGGTATCTTGAACGTTTAAGCACCTTAGCCCAACGTTAAATTCATCCCTCATCGCCAGTTCTGCTTGCCAGAAACAACAAGAACAGATCAGGCTAGACATTATCGCAGCTGCAGCAACGAACTTGTTTTGGTAGAAGAAACAACTCTATACGCACTACGTTGCTACGCAAGGGCCTGCCTCATACCACAACCTCATACCAGGACCCCGAAGCGAATGTTACAACCTGTCGCCGGGGAAAAAAAAAAGGTCCAGCTTTCAACTGCTGCACTCATCTGGGGGCCTGCCACCGCAAAAATGCACATTTTCACCTGGGAGTCTGCCACCGCAAAAAAAAAGGTTAAGAAGGTTCAGCTTTCAACTGACGCACTCATCTGGGAACCTGCCACCGCAAAAAACCACAGAAGGTGTAGCTTGCAAGTGTCGCATTTTCATCTGGGAGCCTGCCACCGCAAAAACGTCAAGAATATCCAGCTTGCAGCTGTCACATTTTCACCTGGGAGCCCGCCACCGCAAAAAAAAGGTAAAGAAGGTTTAGTTTTCAACTGCCACACTCATCTAGGGGCCTGCCACCGCAAAACCGTCAAGAATACGCAGCTTGCAGCTGTCACATTTTCACCTGGGAGCCTGCCACCGAAAAAAAAGTAAAGAAGGTTTAGTTTTCAACTGCCACACTCATCTGGGAGCCTGCCACCGCAAAAACGCCAAGAATAGGCAGCTTGCAGCTGTCACATTTTCACCTGGGGCCTGCCACCGCCAAAAAAAAGAGCAAAGAAGGTTCAGCTTTCAACCGCCACACTTATCTGGGAGCCTGCCACCGCAAAAACGTCAAGAATATCCAGCTTGCAGCTGTCACATTTTCACCTGGGAGCTTGCCACCGCAAAAAAGGTAAAGAAGGTTTAGTTTTTAACTGCCACGCTCATCTGGGAGCCTGCCACCGCAAAAACGTCAAGCATATCCAGCTTGCAGCTGTCACATTTTCGCTTGGGAGCCTGCCACCGCAAAAGAAAGGTCAAGAAGGTTCAGCTGGGAGCCTGCCACCGCAAAAAATCAAGAATATCCAGCTTGCAGCTGTCACATTTTCACTTGGGAGCCTGCCACCGCAAAAAAAAAAAGGTCAAGAAATTTCAGTTTGCAACTGTCACGCTCATCTGGGCGCCTGCCACCCGAAAAAGGGAACAAATGTGCAGCTTGCAAGTGTCGCATTTTCATCTGGGAGCCTGCCACCGCCTAAACGTCAAGAATATCCAGTTTGCAGCTGTCACATTTTCGCCTGGGGGGGGCCTCCCACCGCCAAAAAAAAAAGTAAAGAAGGTTAGCTTTCAACTTTCAACTACCACAGTCATCTGGGAGTCTGCCACCACAAAAAATGAACAAATGTGCAGCTTGCAAGTGTATCATCTGGGGGCCTGCCATCAAAAAAATGTCAAATCCAGATTGCAAAACAGAAGGTGGGATAGATTAGAACTTTTTTTCACACAAAGGAAGATTGATATGATTTTAAAAAAAACCTTATTCTATCCCACCTCGACAAAAGTTCATCTACCAGATTTCAGGAAACTGGGAATTTTTTGTTGGTTTACTTCCAGGTGAGAATGCGACAGCTGCAAGTTGATTTTTCCTGTTATTTTTTTTTCCGGTGGCAGGCTCCCAGGTGAAAATGTGACAGCTGCAAACTCGATATTATTGACGTTTTTGCGGTGGCAGGCTCCCAGGTGAGTGCGGCAGTTGAAAGCTGAACCTTTTTAGATTTTTTTTTGCGGTGGCAGGTTCCCAGGTGAAAATGTGACAGCTGCAAACTGGATATTTTTGACGTTTTTGCGGTAGCAGGCTGCAAATATGTAGAATCCCAAATAAGGATCTTTATGCTCGCGTGCGTGCAGTCTACTTACCGCGAAACAACGAGTTTCACCTTACTACAACGTCTCCCCGTCAAAAACGTCGTAAACAACCAGCAAAACCGAAATCACATGGTTGCTTCCCTTGAAGCAAAACAAAGATGTCACATGCTGTGACTGCTTCTTACAAACAAAACAAACGAACTCACTCAAACTGATTTGTTTTGAGTTGGTTGGTTTGAAAAAAATTGTTCTCGTGGTGAATAAGCCATGAAACAAAAAACCGAATTCCGCTCATCCGGTGGTGACATTTCATGTCATGTTGAAAATGACGTAAATTACTCATTTTCAGACAAACCTATATTATATATATATATAAGTTACCGGCTAAGACGCCAAGTCTAGAAGTCATCCTTCCAAGTTACGCGCAGAAAAAAACGCATGTGAAAATAAAACCAAAAATAACATGTGACATGCGGACATGTGAAAAACTGCCGTCGACAAGTTGAAGCTGAAACACACTTGCCCATTCAGTTTTCTTTTTCCTGTCAAAGCATGGGGAAAATCTTAAATTGTTCCAAGCTGGATCACACTGGCACGGTGACACAAAACCCACTTGAATCCAAACATTTCTTGAGAAAAAGAAATGAGTGACCCCGTTTGCATTACACATGTTAAATGACAAGCAACATTCATTGATCGTTGCACGTTTGTTTAAACTGACAGTTGGTGCATTCATGTTTGTGAATCAGCTCACAAGTTTGGAACATCTCCAACTGAACATCTGACATTTAAAATACAAGACGGAAACGCGATAGTTTCACGCCAGCTTCATGGATGATCGCTGTGTTCAAGCCGATCTAAGCGTCACGTGCTAGGTCCCAACAAAGAGCGGGAAATCAGACAGGGTGGCACACTCTGTTTCAGAAAGCCTGCCGGGTCTCCAAACCAAAGTCCAAATGGTCAAGCGCAACGCTGAACCTATCTATAAACCGCTATTGACAAGTCAACTGCAAACGTCCCCCAGCGTTTTGCGCGAGCCCGCGCAGGCGAAATGCACATGGACATGTGATAAGAGGCATTTCGTGTGGAAATTTGCAGGGAAAATGCCGGACCCGTATTCCAAGGCAAGCATTTTGTGCGAGCCTGCGCAGTCAAAATGCACATGGACATGTCACAAGAAGCATTTTGTGTTATGTCACCCACACATTACTACCACAATTTCAGCGTTGATGCAAACGTCGGGCAAATAAGACAACATGTCGGTGAAAATGGGCCACTCTTCAATGGTATCTCCCTGCCAAGTGGCCGCAAAAGTAGTTGCACTGCTGGCCCGCGCATCTGATTGACACCGGCACACAAGGGCATCTTCAGCCCTCAAAAGATGAAGGTCGAAACTGCCCGAAATAAAAAATCATCATTTGCACAATCTCCAATGATGTTTTGTTTTGTTCCACGTGAGAAGAGGAGGAAATAAGTAAATAAAGGGAAACGAGGACAAGCAAATGACCACATCAGAGTAGTGAGTCCGTGCACAGCAGACAAGCGTTACCGAACCGCTAAAACTTTACAACACTCAAAACTAGAAATGCTTCTGGAGGAAGTAAGCCAGGCCTCCGTTGTGATAGTGAATCCTGGTCGCTTCATGGGGCGGGATGTTCCTCGCAAAAAGCAGCTTAAACATCGTCGCATTGCAGAACGTCAGTTACTCATCTAAACACTATGTCATACAACAGGTTGAACATCGAGCCTTCAAACACAGATGCTGCTGTTCATTGATGCAACCTTGAAAGTCATTAACACCTTTTGTCATGCGCACTAACCGGCGCTAAGGTGAAGAAAACCAAAGCTTTGCTGTTCCCCAGCGGTGCGCACTAACTGGCGCCCCAGTGAAGAAACTACTCGCCTGAGTTTGGCGTGAAAGCAAAAAAACAAGTCCTCTTTGCTCAATCGGCCAGCTTTGGCGATGAGTCTCTTCTGCTTTTTGCTTTCGCTTTTCAGCGTTTTGCTGACGTCTTTCAGCGAAGCTTTCAACTCCTGCCTTCTCCGCTTAAGGTCGCCCAGCACGTCAGTCATAGTAGTAGAGATCACAGGCGCAGCCACGGAGGAGGTCACAGCTGCACCGTCAGCCATAGAGCCCATAGAGGTCGCAGCTGCCAAATCATGCGCGCCGTCAGCCATGGAGCCTATGGAGGTCACAGTGGGGTCACTACTGGCGCAACAGCAGGTTTTTCGTCTCTACAAATTCAATCAGAGCCGTTGAACAGGCATGCACAGTTAGCCAGCGCAGCTGTTTCCACACTGAACAAATGCTGGTCAGGCACCAGCAAAACGGCTCCATGTTTTGAACTGTCTGACGGTCCTTTTTTCAGACCTCCGCAACGTTCTGTCATTGTATCTTCACTCCAAATTACGAGTGAACAGCAGGGAATATGTTTTGCTTGTACAGCGTTGTCTCGGCCAGAGGGAGGCTATCTGGGATTGCGTCGGCATCCTGCACTGTCGGGTCTAAGCCCAGTGCTTGAAGGTCCTTGGTCAAAAGATTGATATTTCCATCAAGTGCACAAATGGCTTGAAAGGCTTTAGCCCCAGAACGTGCCTGCAGCCAAGCAGGCACTTTGAAAAAAATCTGGAAAAACAAGGCTTTGGTCACTTCGTGACCCTCGGCCCGCAGCTTTTGAAGTTCACCAGCAAAAAAAGCCTTGAAGGCTCTGAAACAAAAGACATCTGCCACCTGAAGTTGAGGAGTGAGACCAGTTGGCACGCAAGCTATAAAGAGTTGCAGGCTTCGTGCCTTTTGCAGCACGGACTGCGTGATGGCACGGAGCCAGGTCCATGGTCAGAGTTGGCTGGCAGAACTGCTGCCAAGGCCTCAAAGCAGCTGCTAGCACCTCCAAAATTTCACACATGACAACAGATGTGTTCCACGACGAAGCTAATCTCCATAATTATACATAAGGAAGGTGGGGCTGCAGCAAGTAAGTCTTCGTAAAGCTTTTTGGGGCACAAGTGCTTGTT
Organism: Cladocopium goreaui; assembly: GCA_947184155.2. Taxonomy (NCBI): domain Eukaryota; class Dinophyceae; order Suessiales; family Symbiodiniaceae; genus Cladocopium; species Cladocopium goreaui. The sequence continues at coordinate 11,465 of CAMXCT020000594.1, read as the reverse complement.
GCAAAGCACAAAGGAAGGCAAGCACTTTTGCACGGCTTCATTTTCACAAAGCACAGCAACGAATGTTGCGCTGCCGCGTCTCAGAAGCTTTGCCCCTGCATGGGAAGTCCAACCACGAGCTTTGGACGCTACCAGTCCCACGCGCGGTTTCTCTGGAAAGCGCATGCAAGTCTCGTCTAAGTTCAACAAAAGAAGCGGTCGGTCCAGTGTAGTTCTGCGTTGCAAATGTTGCAATGTTGCAACCATTGCCAAAAAATTGCCACCTGCACAACGAAAACGACCCCACTTCCTGGCCCCCAAAAATGACCCCAGTTTTAGTTCCCCTACATAAAAAGATCTAGTTTTGGGGCCGCTCAGCGGCCCCAGATTTGGGGCCCCACCTTGCCCTTTTCAATTTCAGGTTGGCACGACCATGCTCGACGAGATAAACCCCAGCGCTTGCGAAAGCGCTGCACCCATGCAAGTCTTCCACGATAGCCAATGCAGCGACTGGACGGCTCAAATGCTTCGTACATGGCGTACACAGCCGCCAAACTTGGAACCACTCCTCGAATATTAAGCTTTTCAATCTCTTTGACCAACAAAACTTCAGCCACCTCCTTGCGAACTCGGGCGCGGATACTCGCATCAAGAGGCACAGAGACCGCTATTTCCTCCACTAAGTCCAGCGTGGGGTAGTCAGCGTCCCCTGGGCGTAAGCCACTGAATTTTTGGGCGGCAAACAAAGTGATTGCAAGGTCGCAGCCAGACATCAAGTAGGCCGCACGGACCTTCTCCAACCATGGCAATGCCAGCCCAACGGGGAAAAGTCTGCGGCTTTGCCGCTTTCTCTTGCCGCTGCCGAAGCCATTGGAAAAACCAACTGTGTGTTGAATGCCATTTGGCATTCGCGGCATGTTCATCCAAGGCCTCCAAGCCACCAAATGGAAAAGCACAAGTAGGGATGCTGCTCTTGAGGCAAAAACTGCACATGGCCTCAAGCTTATAAGTCTCAAGTAATCCGGATGGTTCCAAAAAAGTTCCGTGGCATTTTTGTTGAAACAGTGCTGAAAGCACCGCGCCGCTCCGACACCAAAGGCACGGCGGCGCCTGACAAGGCGGGGGCACCAAAGCCTATTTCCTACATCTGCAAAGGCACCCCCGCAAAAAATGAACCAAACAAACCGTGTGGCGCAGCTTTGCGCGCTTGAGAAGATCCTCCAATGCACTGAGTGGCACACCCCCGCTGAAGATACTATCACAGAACAAACCATGAACCCCTAAATAGGGCCTATATTTCGATTCCAAAAATGGCCCCATCACGGCAAAGACAACGTAGCCAATCGGAAATAGTGAAGGATATTCTCGAAGAGCATGCAAAGGTCGGTGGAGCCTTCACAGGATGGCTGCAGGCGAAATGTTTCATTCCAGCTCCTCATTACAATCATAACATCTGGGCCAGTCCAAGTCCCCTGCAACCCCTGCAGTCAGCGTTAAAGTGACAAAAGCAAGGTGGGCCAGAGAACCCAAAAGCATGACGGCACACAGCACGCCTTTAATCTTGTGGTGTGGGCAGCTGTGCTCTGCACGAAATCGACGTAAGATCTGTACTGAAGCATCGTGCGCACAGGGGGGGGGGGGGGGGGGGGGGGTGGGGGGGGGGGGGGGGGGGCTTTTGTTTAGTTTTTGGGTGTTTTTTCCCTTTCTCCTTTTCCCCCTTCCCCCCTCCTTCTTTTTCCTCTCCTTCTCCTCTCTCTTCTCTTTTTCTGTCTCCTTTCCTTCCTTCCTTCCCATCTTATCTATTTCTGCGTTCCTCTTTCTTTTTGCTCGCGCCCCCTCGCCCCCCTGTGCCCCCCCCCCCTCCCCTCGCCCCCTGCGGTCCAATGTTGCAATTTGTCAATGTTATGAATACCGATCGAACAGACATCAATAGACATGAACAGGCTTTCATTCTGTAGGTCTCCTCGATAACATCAAACATTTATTCTGAAAAGTCCGCGGCATTCAACATTGACTGCATGGTTCAAGGGGACCCTGCGGCTTTTCTTTCAACTAAGCAGCTGCACCTGCCAACAAACAGTACTGGGCCTTCCACAAACGCGCGTCGTACTACGCAATCATGAAGAGACATGCAAACTCAGATGTATAGACATATATATATATATTCGCCGCGCTAATCGTCGGGTTACGCCACGTCGAGAAATAAAATCAAATCAGTCTCAAACAACAGTCCACCACAAATGAAACCATCGACTGAACAGGTCCGAGTTGCCAAAGAAAAATTGCACAACGTGAAACCACCGTACTGAAAATCAAAATCAAGCAACCAACACTCAGATGTATTCCCTCGGGCTGCTTCCTTTCGAGGATCGAAGCAAAGATGCGGAACATCCATTCGGCAGGTGAGTTGTTACACACTCCTTAGATGTATTGGACTTCCATGACCACCGTTCTGCTGTCAAAATGAAGAAAAACCTGTTGTGGCATCTGGAACGTTTGAGCACCTTAGCCCAACGTTAAATTCATCCCTCATCGCCAGGTCTGCTTGCCAAAAAACGGCCCACTTCTTCCACAAACATTTGCACGAGAGGCTGTTCGCTCAGGCTCACGCCAAAAGCTGTCATCTCAACCCTGGCGTCCATTCTGCAGGTGATTGTTACACGCTCCTTAGATGTATTGGACTTCCATGACCACGTTCTGCTGTCAATGAAGAACAACCCTGTTGGGCATCTGGAACATTTAAGCACCTTAGCCACGTTAAAATTCATCCCTCATCGCCAGTTCTGCTTGCAAAAACGGCCCACTTCTTACACAAAATTGAGCTCCGCCAAAACTGCATCGCAACCCTGCGTCCATTCGGCAGGTGAGTTGTTACACGCTCCTTAGATGTATTGGACTTCCATGACCACCGTTCTGCTGTCAAAATGAAAAAAAACCTGTTGTGGTATCTTGAACGTTTAAGCACCTTAGCCCAACGTTAAATTCATCCCTCATCGCCAGTTCTGCTTGCCAAAACGGCCCACTTCTTCCACAAAAATTTGAGGCTCACGCCAAAAGCTGCATCGCAACCCTTGCGTCCATTCGGCAGGTGAGTTGTTACACACTCCTTAGATGTTTTGGACTTCCATGACCACCGTTCTGCTGTCAAAATGAACCAAACCCTTTTGTGGTCTCTTGAACGTTTAAGCACCTTAGCCCAACGTTAAATTCATCCCTCATCGCCAGTTCTGCTTGCCAGAAACAACAAGAACAGATCAGGTTAGACATTATCGCAGGTGCAGCAACAGGAACTTGTTTTGGTAGAAGAAACAACTCTATACGCACTACGTTGCTACGCAAGGGCCTGCCTCATACCACAACCTCATACCAGGACCCCGAAGCGAATGTTACAACCTGTCGCCGGGAAAAAAAAAAGGCCCAGCTTTCAACTGCTGCACTCATCTGGGGGCCTGCCACCGCAAAAATGCACATTTTCACCTGGGAGTCTGCCACCGCAAAAAAAAAGGGTAAGAAGGGTCAGCTTTCAACTGACGCACTCATCTGGGAACCTGCCACCGCAAAAAACCACAGAAGGTGTAGCTTGCAAGTGTCGCATTTTCATCTGGGAGCCTGCCACCGCAAAAACGTCAAGAATATCCAGCCTGCAGCTGTCACATTTTCACCTGGGAGCCTGCCACCGCAAAAAAAAAGGTAAAGAAGGTTTAGTTTTCAACTGCCACACTCATCTAGGGGCCTGCCACCGCAAAACCGTCAAGAATAGGCAGCTTGCAGCTGTCACATTTTCACCTGGGAGCCTGCCACCGAAAAAAAAGTAAAGAAGGTTTAGTTTTCAACTGCCACACTCATCTGGGAGCCTGCCACCGCAAAACCGTCAAGAATAGGCAGCTTGCAGCTGTCACATTTTCACCTGGGAGCCTGCCACCGCCAAAAAAAGAGCAAAGAAGGTTCAGCTTTCAACCGCCACACTTATCTGGGAGCCTGCCACCGCAAAAACGTCAAGAATATCCAGCTTGCAGCTGTCACATTTTCACCTGGGAGCTTGCCACCGCAAAAAAAGGTAAAGAAGGATTAGTTTTTAACTGCCACGCTCATCTGGGAGCCTGCCACCGCAAAAACGTCAAGCATATCCAGCTTGCAGCTGTCACATTTTCGCTTGGGAGCCTGCCACCGCAAAAGAAAAGTCAAGAAGGTTCAGCTGGGAGCCTGCCACCGCAAAAAAATCAAGAATATCCAGCTTGCAGCTGTCACATTTTCACTTGGGAGCCTCCCACCGCAAAAAAAAAAGGTCAAGAAATTTCAGTTTGCAACTGTCACGCTCATCTGGGCGCCTGCCACCCGAAAAAGGGAACAAATGTGCAGCTTGCAAGTGTCGCATTCTCATCTGGGAGCCTGCCACCGCCTAAACGTCAAGAATATCCAGTTTGCAGCTGTCACATTTTCGCCTGGGGGCCTGCCACCGCCAAAAAAAAAAAGTAAAGAAGGTTAGCTTTCAACTTTCAACTACCACAGTCATCTGGGAGTCTGCCACCACAAAAAATGAACAAATGTGCAGCTTGCAAGTGTAACATCTGGGGGCCTGCCATCAAAAAAATGTCAAATCCAGATTGCAAAACAGAAGGTGGGATAGATTAGAACTTTTTTTTCACACAAAGGAAGATTGATATGATTTAAAAAAAACCTTATTCTATCCCACCTCGACAAAAGTTCATCTACCAGATTTCAGGAAACTGGGAATTTTTTGTTGGTTTACTTCCAGGTGAGAATGCGACAGCTGCAAGTTGATTTTTCCTGTTATTTTTTTTCCGGTGGCAGGCTCCCAGGTGAACATGTGACAGCTGCAAACTCGATATTATTGACGTTTTTGCGGTGGCAGGCTCCCAGGTGAGTGCGGCAGTTGAAAACTGAACCTTTTTAGATTTTTTTTTTGCGGTGGCAGGCTCCCAGGTGAAAATGTGACAGCTGCAAACTGGATATTTTTGACGTTTTTGCGGTAGCAGGCTGCAAATATGTAGAATCCCAAATAAGGATCTTTATGCTCGCGTGCGTGCAGTCTACTTACCGCGAAACAACGAGTTACACCTTACTACAACGTCTCCCCGTCAAAAACGTCGTAAACAACCAGCAAAACCGAAATCACATGGTTGCTTCCCTTGAAGCAAAACAAAGATGTCACATGTTGTGACTGCTTCTTACAAACAAAAAAAAAAGAACTCACTCAAACTGATTTGTTTTGAGTTGGTTGGTTTGAAAAAATTGTTCTCGTGGTGAATAAGCCATGAAACAAAAAAACGAATTCCGCTCATCCGGTGGTGACATTTCATGTCATGTTGAAAATGACGTAAATTACTCATTTTCAGACAAACCTATATTATATATATAAGTTATCGGCTAAGACGCCAAGTCTAGAAGTCATCCTTCCAAGTTACGCGCAGAAAAAAACGCATGTGAAAATAAAACCAAAAATAACATGTGACATGCGGACATGTGAAAAACTGCCGTCGACAATTTGAAGCTGAAACACACTTGCACATTCAGTTTTCTTTTTCCTGTCAAAGCATGGGGAAAATCTTAAATTGTTCCAAGCTGGATCACACTGGCACGGTGACACAAAACCCACTTGAATCCAAACATTTCTTGAGAAAAAGAAATGAGTGACCCCGTTTGCATTACACATGTTAAATGACAAGCAACATTCATTGATCGTTGCACGTTTGTTTAAACTGACAGTTGGTGCATTCATGTTTGTGAATCAGCTCACAAGGTTGGAACATCTCCAACTGAACATCTGACATTTAAAATACAAGACGGAAACGCGATAGTTTCACGCCAGCTTCATGGATGATCGCTGTGTTCAAGCCGATCTAAGCGTCACGTGCTAGGTCCCAACAAAGAGCGGGAAATCAGACAGGGTGGCACACTCTGTTTCAGAAAGCCTGCCGGGTCTCCAAACCAAAGTCCAAATGGTCAAGCGCAACGCTTAACCTATCTATAAACCGCTATTGACAAGTCAACTGCAAACGTCCCCCAGCGTTTTGCGCGAGCCCGCGCAGGCGAAATGCACATGGACATGTGATAAGAGGCATTTCGTGTGGAAATTTGCAGGGAAAATGCCGGACCCGTATTCCAAGGCAAGCATTTTGTGCGAGCCTGCGCAGTCAAAATGCACATGGACATGTCACAAGAAGCATTTTGTGTTATGTCACCCACACATTACTACCACAATTTCAGCGTTGATGCCAACGTCGGGCAAATAAGACAACATGTCGGTGAAAATGGGCCACTCTTCAATGGTATCTCCCTGCCAAGTGGCCGCAAAAGTAGTTGCACTGCTGGCCCGCGCATCTGATTGACACCGGCACACAAGGGCATCTTCAGCCCTCAAAAGATGAAGGTCGAAACTGCCCGAAATAAAAAATCATCATTTGCACAATCTCCAATGATGTTTTGTTTTGTTCCACGTGAGAAGAGGAGGAAATAAGTAAATAAAGGGAAACGAGGACAAGCAAATGACCACATCAGAGTAGTGAGTCCGTGCACAGCAGACAAGCGTTACCGACCCGCTAAAACTTTACAACACTCAAAACTAGAAATGCTTCTGGAGGAAGTAAGCCAGGCCTCCGTTGTGATAGTGAATCCTGGTCGCTTCATGGGGCGGGATGTTCCTCGCAAAAAAGCACTTAAACATCGTCGCATTGCAGAACGTCAGTTACTCATCTAAACACTATGTCATACAACAGGTTGAACATCGAGCCTTCAAACACAGATGCTGCTGTTCATTGATGCAACCTTGAAAGTCATTAACACCTTTTGTCATGCGCACTAACCGGCGCTAAGGTGAAGAAAACCAAAGCTTTGCTGTTCCCCAGCGGTGCGCACTAACTGGCGCCCCAGTGAAGAAACTACAATGTAGCCAAGGTTGAAAAGACTACACACTCGCCTGAGTTTGGCGTGAAAGCAAAAAAAACAAGTCCTCTTTGCTCAATCGGCCAGCTTTGGCGATGAGTCTCTTCTGCTTTTTGCTTTCGCTTTTCAGCGTTTTGCTGACGTCTTTCAGCGAAGCTTTCAACTCCTGCCTTCTCCGCTTAAGGTCGCCCAGCACGTCAGTCATAGTAGTAGAGATCACAGGCGCAGCCACGGAGGAGGTCACAGCTGCACCGTCAGCCATAGAGCCCATAGAGGTCGCAGCTGCCAAATCATGCGCGCCGTCAGCCATGGAGCCTATGGAGGTCACAGTGGGGTCACTATGGTGCAGCAGCAGGGTTTTTCGTCTCTACAAATTCAATCAGAGCCGTTGAACAGGCATGCACAGTTAGCCAGCGCAGCTGTTTCCACACTGAACAAATGCTGGTCAGGCACCAGCAAAACGGCTCCATGTTTTGAACTGTCTGACGGTCCTTTTTTCAGACCTCCGCAACGTTCTGTCATTGTATCTTCACTCCAAATTACGAGTGAACAGCAGGGAATATGTTTTGCTTGTACAGCGTTGTCTCGGCCAGAGGGAGGCTATCTGGGATTGCGTCGGCATCCTGCACTGTCGGGTCTAAGCCCAGTGCTTGAAGGTCCTTGGTCAAAAGATTGATATTTCCATCAAGTGCACAAATGGCTTGAAAGGCTTTAGCCCCAGAACGTGCCTGCAGCCAAGCAGGCACTTTGAAAAAAATCTGGAAAAACAAGGCTTTGGTCACTTCGTGACCCTCGGCCCGCAGCTTTTGAATTTCACCAGCAAAAAAAGCCTTGAAGGCTCTGAAACAAAAGACATCTGCCACCTGAAGTTGAGGAGTGAGACCAGTTGGCACGCAAGCTATAAAGAGTTGCAGGCTTCGTGCCTTTTGCAGCACGGACTGCGTGATGTGGCACGGAGCCAGGTCCATGGTCAGAGTTGGCTGGCAGAACTGCTGCCAAGGCCTCAAAGCAGCTGCTAGCACCTCCAAAATTTCACACATGACAACAGATGTGTTCCACGACGAAGCTAATCTCCATATACATAAGGAAGGTGGAGCTGCAGCAAGTAAGTCTTCGTAAAGATTTTTGGGGCACAAGTGCTTGTTGCAAAGCACAAAGGAAGGCAAGCACTTTTGCACGGCTTCATTTTCACAAAGCACAGCAACGAATGTTGCGCTGCCGCGTCTCAGAAGCTTTGCCCCTGCATGGGAAGTCCAACCACGAGCTTTGGACGCTACCAGTCCCACGCGCGGTTTCTCTGGAAAGCGCATGCAAGTCTCGTCTAAGTTCAACAAAAGAAGCGGTCGGTCCAGTGTAGTTCTGCGTTGCAAATGTTGCAACCATTGCCAAAAAATTGCCACCTGCACAACGAAAACGACCCCACTTCCTGGCCCCCAAAAATGACCCCAGTTTTAGTTCCCCTACATAAAAAAGATCTAGTTTTGGGGCCGCTCAGCGGCCCCAGATTTGGGGCCCCACCTTGCCCTTTTCAATTTCAGGTTGGCACGACCATGCTCGACGAGATAAACCCCAGCGCTTGCGAAAGCGCTGCACCCATGCAATTCTTCCCCGATAGCCAATGCAGCGACTGGACGGCTCAAATGCTTCGTACATGGCGTACACAGCCGCCAAACTTGGAACCACTCCTCGAAGATTAAGCTTTTCAATCTCTTTGACCAACAAAACTTCAGCCACCTCCTTGCGAACTCGGACGCGGATACTCGCATCAAGAGGCATAGAGACCGCTATTTCCTCCACTAAGTCCAGCGTGGGGTAGTCAGCGTCCTCTGGGCGTAAGCCACTGAATTTTTGGGCGGCAAACAAAGTGATTGCAAGGTCGCAGCCAGACATCAAGTAGGCCGCACGGACCTTCTCCAACCATGGCAATGTCAGCCCAACGGGGAAAAGTCTGCGGCTTTGCCGCTTTCTCTTGCCGCTGCCGAAGCCATTGGAAAAACCAACTGTGTGTTGAATGCCATTTGGCATTCGCGGCATGTTCATCCAAGGCCTCCAAGCCACCAAATGGAAAAGCACAAGTAGGGATGCTGCTCTTGAGGCAAAAACTGCACATGGCCTCAAGCTTATAAGTCTCAAGTAATCCGGATGGTTCCAAAAAAGTTCCGTGGCATTTTTGTTGAAACAGTGCTGAAAGCACCGCGCCGCTCCGACACCAAAGGCACGGCGGCGCCTGACAAGGCGGGGGCACCAAAGCCTATTTCCTACATCTGCAAAGGCACCCCCGCAAAAAATGAACCAAACAAACCGTGTGGCGCAGCTTCGCGCGCTTGAGAAGATCCTCCAATGCACTGAGTGGCACACCCCCGCTGAAGATACTATCACAGAACAAACCATGAACCCCTAAATAGGGCCTATATTTCGATTCCAAAAATGGCCCCATCACGGCAAAGACAATGTAGCCAATCGGAAATAGTGAAGGATATTCTCGAAGAGCATGCAAAGGTCGGTGGAGCCTTCACAGGATGGCTGCAGGCGAAATGTTTCATTCCAGCTCCTCAGTACAATGATAACATCTGGGCCAGTCCAAGTCCCCTGCAACCCCTGCAGTCAGCGTTAAAGTGACAAAAGCAAGGTGGGCCAGAGAACCCAAAAGCATGACGGCACACAGCACGCCTTTAATCTTGTGGTGTGGGCAGCTGTGCTCTGCACGAAATCGACGTAAGATCTGTACTGAAGCATCGTGCGCACTGACGGTATCAGGGGCCACAATTCACCACAGCATGCTGTGTCAGCTACGTCTACATTCTTCTATTCGCTTTTTCTGCTAATGTAATTAATTCCGTCCCATCTTATCTATTTCTGCGTTCTCATTTCGTTTGCTAGAGACCCCTAGAAAAATGTGACCACACCCAATCCCCTGCGACCCCTGCGGTCAATGTTGAAATTTGTCAATGTTTGAATACCGATCGAACAGACATCAATAGACATGAAAGGCTTTCATTCTGGGGGGTCTCCTCGATAGACATCAAACATTTATTCTGAAAAGTCCGCGGCATGTCAACATTGACTGCAGGGGTTCAAGGGGATCCCCTGCGGCTTTCTTTCAACTAAGCAGCTGCCCCTGCCAACAAACAGTACTGGGCCTTCCACAAACGCGCGTCGTACTACGCAATCATGAAGAGACATGCAAACTCAGATGTATAGACATATATATATATATATATTCGCCGCGCTAATCGTCGGGTTACGCCACGTCGAGAAATAAAATCAAATCAGTCTCAAACAACAGTCCATCACAAATGAAACCATTGACTGAACAGGTCCGAGTTGCCAAAGAAAAATTGCACAACGTGAAACCACCGTACTGAAAATCAAAATCAAGCAACCAACACTCAGATGTATTCCCTCGGGCTGCTTCCTTTCGAGGATCGAAGCAAAGATGCGGAACATCCATTCGGCAGGGGAGTTGTTACACACTCCTTAGATGTTTTGGACTTCCATGACCACCGTTCTGCTGTCAAAATGAAGAAAAACCTGTTGTGGCATCTGGAACGTTTGAGCACCTTAGCCCAACGTTAAATTCATCCCTCATCGCCAGTTCTGCTTGCCAAAAACCGGCCCACTTCTTCCACAAACATTTGCACGAGAGGCTGGTTCGCTCAGGCTCACGCCAAAAGCTGCATCGCAACCCTGGCGTCCATTCGGCAGGTGAGTTGTTACACGCTCCTTAGATGTATTGGACTTCCATGACCACCGTTCTTCTGTCAAAATGAAGAAAAACCTGTTGTGGCATCTGGAACATTTAAGCACCTTAGCCCAACGTTAAATTCATCCCTCATCGCCAGTTCTGCTTGCCAAAAACGGCCCACTTCTTCCACAAAAATTTGAGGCTCACGCCAAAAGCTGCATCGCAACCCTGGCGTCCATTCGGCAGGTGAGTTGTTACACACTCCTTAGATGTTTTGGACTTCCATGACCACCGTTCTGCTGTCAAAATGAACCAAAACCTTTTGTGGTATCTTGAACGTTTAAGCACCTTAGCCCAACGTTAAATTCATCCCTCATCGCCAGTTCTGCTTGCCAAAAACGGCCCACTTCTTCCAGAAAAATTTGAGGCTCACGCCAAAAGCTGCATCGCAACCCTTGCGTCCATTCGGCAGGTGAGTTGTTACACACTCCTTAGATGTTTTGGACTTCCATGACCCCCGTTCTGCTGTCAAAATGAACCAAATCCTTTTGTGGTATCTTGAACGTTTAAGCACCTTAGCCCAACGTTAAATTCATCCCTCATCGCCAGTTCTGCTTGCCAGAAACAACAAGAACAGATCAGGTTAGACATTATCGCAGCTGCAGCAACAGGAACTTGTTTTGGTAGAAGAAACAACTCTATACGCACTACGTTGCTACGCAAGGGCCTGCCTCCTACCACAACCTCATACCAGGACCCCGAAGCGAATGTTACAACCTGTCGCCGGGAAAAAAAAAAAGGTCCAGCTTTCAACTGCTGCACTCATCTGGGGGCCTGCCACCGCAAAAATGCACATTTTCACCTGGGAGTCTGCCACCGCAAAAAAAAAGGTTAAGAA